>WYDI02051641.1:0-104757 GCA_009867235.2 Psittacus erithacus
CTGAAAGTTAGAAACACAGTGCTGCACCAGCCACTAAGAAGGAGAAAAAATGACTGCTACTGCTGAACCCATGACAATCTCGCACTTTCTAGAAACTTTTAGCTTTATGTATCTAACACTTTGAGATACATTACATCCACAAATACACTTTCTCCATCGTAGAAGTTATTATAGAAATCATGTGCTTGCATTTGCCAGAGTTGCATGGTCTAAGTGTCCCACAAAGATGCTGTGGATCAGTTTTCTGGTTTCCAGTAATCCTTTGAAGCTAGCTGACACCATTCGCCATATTTTTTAAGAAGTACATCCCCAAAGTATTGTGAAAGCAGAACAAATAATACCATACATGCACACTTTCACAGAGAAGTGACTGGAAATATTAGGGATATTTGAGTTCCCATCCAGTTAGGAAATGGCTTCTTGAGGAATCCTCTCCCTTTACAAAGTCTTAAAACAGTTTAGAAAAGAAGAATAGTTTCCTCAGGAGGGAAATATTCTAGATTGCTAATACTTAAAAGCTCCAAAGGCATATGAATAATGCCCATTTTGTCTGTTTGACAAAAAACCCTGACCAAAATAAAACCCCTCTATGTAAAATTTAAGAATTCAATATCAAGTTATGACCTCCTCAGTCTTCGTATAAAAAAAGATAACAAACAGCTTAAGCAGGGGTGACCTTAGTAACTTAAGTCATACGAACCTGCCTAAATGCTGTCCTCAGCCATCCACTGATTCTACTCCCATCCATACACTGATATACTATAACCTGGAGGTTGTACTACATATGCAATCCCAAGAATCCATCTAGGAACAGAATACATAATAGGGTTGTTTTGATGCACTCCTGAAAAGAACTGCTCATCCCATTATTCTGTAACACAAACAGGATATGGGCAATACTACCTGCCCCAAGGAAGGTTATCAAATATTTGAGAGGAAATGTTCACAAGGAAACTGGAGATACTATGTCCAATTCTGGCACAATTCTGTCTGCAGAACATCTGCTGTTCATGACACAGAAGGAGAAAGATCTATACCCATTCATAAATTTCAGGTTGCGTTCACATGCCTAAGTGAGGAAACAGGATTCGAAAGCATGCAGGCGGTAATCTGCATCCACCGACTGTAAGAGAAGATCACTGAGCTTCTGTATTGTCATTTAAATACTCTCCACCCGATATATGCTGCATGCCTATTTGAAATAAATGACTTCTAGAAGTGAAAATATACACACACCCCCTTAATTTTTTTTTTTTCCAAGGTAGGGATACTGTATACTTTGTTTACGTAATTTGAAAAACTGAAATACAGAACACCAATGTACCTTATGCATGCATTTCATCAAATATTCCATCTGAGAAGAAAAAAAAAAAAAGTCCAGATTTGCATTAATCTCTACAGATACTGAATTACCATGCTTTGCATCAAAGTTTGCTAGGGAAAAAAAAGTATAATTTGAAATCATTAACATTGAAAAGTCAGTCTTACCTTTTTTATAATCAGTACATATATTTAAATCAATTTCCACTGAACTTACCATTTCCACGCCACACTTCAGCCAGATGGCAGCTTCCTTCTCCAGGCTCTTTGCAGAACTCTACTACATCACGACAGGTTGTTTCTGGTGTAATTGGAACTTCTGTCAAAATCTGTTCATTGTTGCTCAGAAACACAGTTAATATCATCTGAAAGAAAAAAAAAAAAAGCAGAATATTAAAGAAAGAAAAAAAAAAAAAAGGGCCAAGAATAAGATTATGGCTAAGATTTATAATCCCCCTGTAAGTGCTAATGTATGCTCATGGTTGGTTGCCACAGTCTGTCAAAGTAGTTTTCAGTTTCTTGTAACTTTGCCAAAGCTTTACTCCTTTGTGTTGAATTTTTTTGACAGTGCACTGAATTGACTTTTTTTTTTTTTTTTTTTACTTTTTTTTTTTAAGTATTTTTGTTGGTTTTTTTTGTTTCGTGGTTTTGGTTTTTTTTTTTAAAAGGCTTCAGTTGAAATGGTTTAGTTCTGTCTGAAAATATGCCTGGGACAGAAGGAACAAGTTTTGGCTATGTTAGATGCTTGAAATTACAGCATTTTAATGTTGCAAATGAATTTGTACTTCAGCAAAGCAACCTGAAGGTGGCAACCCTTTGCATGACGGATGTCACTTGCAAGTTGTCTGAAGATACAGTTACATTTGGTTGAATTGTAAACCTTTGGTTAAATGGTAAGCCTCAGAGTTTTAAAGAAAAATAAGGGGAGGAAAAAAGTCGCATTTTTTCAATATACTTGCTAGAGCTAAAAACCTCTGAAAAGTCAGTTCTACCTGTACTTCTCTGACCCTGCTCTGTTGATCAGATGTAGATGCAATCTCATCATAGTGGTATTAACTGTGCTCTCTTGACTCAAAGTTACAACATCAAAAGACTGTTTTTCCTCTAGTAACTGCTCCCAGCCATTCCAGCTGGAAAGTAGACACAAAACAACTTTCCTTCCCCTCCCCCCAGTCTTTACAACATTCACAAGGAAAAGAAAGAAGGAAGAGTGGAGTGAAATCTATAAAGAAAAAAGCCTAGCACTATGGGCTGCCATAAACTTCTGTTCCAGTTCCTTGCTGTACCTTAAATACATGTCTGACCAAACATTTACCCAGGGATACTCCCATCCCTCTTCATGTTAGCAGGTGTAACTTGCCATAAAGTGAAACACTCAAAAATTGTTTACATTAACTTAACCCACCTCACCCACCTGGTGCCTACACATTATGATATGATCATTAATAATATGTTCATTTGCTACATTCCCCTTATTAAGGTCCATCACCTTATGCAATATTCTCCATTTATTTGCTCCATAGGCCCTCATGTAATTTACTTCAAATGCTGGAAGTGTAGAGCTAACAGCTGAGGGGCTCGTTACAAGGAAAAGATAAAAAACTTTCTACCAAGAAACAAAGTCCTAATACAATGGTGCTAAAGTGATTTATTTTTTCCTGTGTCGAGGACCAATAAATGCTGTATTCAAAGACAAGTATTCCTACAATACACTACAGTCTCTGAAAGACACCACACCCTAAGCACCTGCTTAAAATTAAACAGGTGCTTTTAATTCTCAGCACTTTAATTTCCCATCTGTAGTCAAAATACTTTTCTGTAAACTAAGAGATGGAACAGAGATAATGTGATGTTTACAAGGACAAAGGTACCACAATAATATATGTCCCTACAGAATGTGACAAAATTTTGTCTGCAAAGAAAATTCTTTCAGATCTTTCCAGTAAATAAAACGTGGCATCACGTTGAGTCGCAAAGATCAAACCTGATTATTTTAAAGCTCTTCATTAAATGCACACTCTCCACTTAAGCAGAGCTGTGCTTCAATTTGCATAGGCAATTCTTAAAAACATTCATAATACTTTTATCTGTGGGGCACATACATGTACCAAACTGGAGATTTGCATTAGTAACAGCTAGATACTGGGCAAGAGCAGTCAACAGGATTCCAAATTCCAAGAAAGCCCAGGCTTCAAGCTCTCAGTCTCCTTGTCAGTCCTCCAGGCTATTTTAGTCCATGCTTCTACTCTCCCTCAGCCTGCCAAATTTGTATCCTGAAGTTTTCAAGTAACTACACTTTAACACAAGAAGCAAAAATCCAGGGCTTTGTGTATACTAAAATTCACCTCCAAGTTTCTCCAACAGCAGTGTTAAAGGAAGCTACAGAAAAAGCTGTGGTACAAGATAGAAGGAACTATAGGATGCAGACACAGATAGCAACAAAAGTGCCTGTAACCACCTACTATAAAGCAGCTCACAATGTTATTTTTCCCCCATAGAAGACTCAGATGTAATCTGAATATACAGTGGCTGTGGAATCTTTTCCAGAATAAGTATCTGATGTGGAATCTAGTAGTGCAATTTGACCTTATACTTAAGAAGTCATATACAAACATAAAACAATAGGCTTTAGAAGAGGTCATCTGCTGCAGCCTCTTGGCCTCAGGCAGGATCAACTATACCTATATTATACAGCAGAGATGCTTGTTTAACCTGTTCTGAAAAGCCTTTCATGATGGAAATTCCACCATTTCCCTGAACCATCCACTCCAGAAATCCATGATTCCTGTTGCAATGAGGATTTTCTTAAATTCTATCCAGAGCTTTCCTTGCCACTATTTAAATCCACCAATTCTCCTAGCCACAGGGATGATAAAAAATCCTTCCCCCCACCTTTTTTTCTTTTTCCTCTGTAGTTAAATTTAAGGAACATATAAAAAGTAAATTAAATTGAACACCATCAATTTGACAGTTATTAATGCCAGTGTTGTAAGTAGTTTCCCTATAACATGTGATAGAACTTGCAAAAATACAACCCGTGTTTCCCCAACATTATGAGAATACCAAGAGACCCTGGCTTTACAGAAGTCATGATACGATGCATACTGCTTTTGTATCATTTGTCTGCAAGACTTGTTATCTTATAATGAAAGGATAAATACAATGGCTTACCATCATATGGTTTTACATGGTTTTGATTTTTTTTTTTATTGCTGTAAAGGTAACACTGGCCCAGAGAACTTGTTTCATGTATTCCATATTATCTGCCTGCATCTGCAGACAGGCTGAAAATGAAAGAAAAACCCTGGAGGTATGAATTATCCCATAGATTTCTGTAAATTCTCCATAAATTCAGACCTCAACCACTATATAAACTCCACAGTCCCCTTTTTGCAACACCAGGCCAAAATTTGCTGTATCTCCAACACACTGACTGATTGTCTCAGCTTAGAGTGCATCAGAAGTACTGCCTTCTGCAAGGCTGGATGTCACTCACAATATCATCCACTAGACAGCCAGGGACAGGTATCTCACTAATGAGGGAGCAAGGAGCTGTAGCCAGCTATTGGCATACTACTCCTCAAGCAAATTTGGTTAAGTAAGGATTTATTTTTACTGGGTTGTCCAAGTAATACCAAAGGAATCAAAATACTGTGCAGCATATCCTGAAACACACACAAGCAGACTCAAAATATTGAACATTATTAATACATTGCAATATTAATTAGATTTTCAAGTTAGTGTAGTAACTGCCCCTATTTGTGGTAGGGGTAAGTAAGAATCAGAGGTATTTCATAGAGAAAAAATACAAAGAAGCATTGATGGAGCCTGGTAATTTGTTATTGAAGAGTGAAGCATGCATATGAAATACATAGTACATCCACTGAAATAAATTAGCTCTACAAAGCATTCTTAGCCAAAGATTAAGACACAGGAGAACTCGTAATTTAAAATAATAAATCAAAGGATTTAATTCCTAAATAGCATCAACTATATAAAATCCATTGTGTCAAATGAGAGCGTAACCATTGCAGTATTTCTTTGATAATCTCTCAATTCAATCATTCAACATTTTTAATAACTGGACACAATGTCACACAACAGAATGAATCTGACATTCATGAGTGTCGTGGTTTAAGCCCAGTCGGCAACTCAGCCACACAGCTGCTCACTCTGCTCCCTTCCTCCCCCAGCTGTTGGAGGGATGGGGAGGAGAACAAAAAGAATGTAACTCCCACAGGCTGAGATAAGAACAATCCAGCAACTAAGGTATAACACAAACCTCTGCTGCTGCCACCAATAATAACAATAATAAGGGAAATAACAAGGGAAGAGAATACAAACACTCACCACTCGCCAACTGATACCTAGCCTGACCAAGCAGTGATCTAACCCTTCCGGGTAATTGCCCCCAGTTTATATAGTGGGCATGACGTGCTGTGGTATGGAATACCTCTTTGGTCAGTTTGGGTTAGGTGTCCTGTCTCTGCTTCCTCCCGGCTTCCCCTCCTTCCTGGCAGAGCATGAGGCTCAGAAAGTCCTTGGTCAGAGTAAACATTACTGAGCAGCAACTAAAAACATCGGTGTTATCAGCACTGTTCCCAGGCCTAAAGTCAAAAACACAGCACTGCACCAGCTACTAAGAAGGAGAAAAATGGCTGCTACTGCTGAACCCAGGACAATGAGCAAGTCACCTCAGATCTTCTATATCACGTATTTTTCGCACAGTGAACACCAAGCTCCAAATTTTAGACTTCCCTCCTTTTCCTCAACCCACACATGGATGTTTGTTACTCTCCTCTACTGCTGTGCTACTAAACCAATGGCTTTACTCCAACTTTTATAAATTCTCATCTTTTTTTTAACTCTTCTTTTTAACCTCCTTGCAAACTCTAGTATATACCTTCACAGTTCAGGTATTTTCCTTACGAGGTAAGCTGTATCAGACATCACAACCTGCCTTTAAAACTACTTGGTCATCTCACTCCTCAGCTTAGAGATGACCTCTTCCTACGAGAGCCTCAGAATCAGAAAAGCCCAAATCTCTGTCCAAGAGATGCTTGGACTGAGAAGTCCAGTAGTTGTACATCTTAGAATGTTGTCTCACTTTTCTCCATTCCTGCCTCAGTTCTGCTCTTTCAACCATACTTCCTGTGTTATTTAAAGAACACAATCATCCCCGCAGTTTCTTGAGGAGGTAGAAAAGAGGGATCAATCTACGAGATCTTTATCCTCACTTATTATATCATCTCTTTTTATAGTGGGATAATGTCACCTACAGAAATTTCAACAGGTGTCATCCATAGAGATGACACAATTTCATCTTTCTGGCCCTGATCTCTTGCTAAGGAAGCTAAAATGTTGACAGTCTTCAGTCAACTCTTGTGAATGTCTACTTATCAATTCAAGTTCCATATGGCTGTAACATTTAGTCCTTAGCCACGTTTTTCCAATGACTCCCTAGATTTCATATTCATAACAACACACAGGCACCTATCACTGTGAGTTGTAATAGAGACATCTTTGACACCAAGCACTTTCTGTCTTGCGTCTCAAATCTTTCTCCAGTTTTCCTATACAATATATAAAAATAGATGTTTTTTTTTTCCCCTATCAACTATCAGCTAATACTTTCAGAGTCTGAAAACTTGCCTGTAAGTTTTCCACCTTTTCACTGGTGTGCCTTTTTTGCTTATGATGCTTGTAACAGCAAAAAAAAAAAAAAAAAAAATCACTTCTTCATACCTATAGCTTGGACCACATTATCTTTCTGTGTCAGTCCTGATAAGCATAATTTACTGCTCTTCACTTCCCCATTGTGAAGTGGAATCCTCTTCCCTATAACTTTTCAAACCATATCAAGAAATTGATGCTGATTCAGTCCTTTACACCAGTTTCCTCTCTCCTGCTAAACAGGTGGTTTTATGCTTTCTTCTGTGCTGTTCATCATGCTCTATATGCACTTGCAAAGCAATCTCATTATTTTCCTTGAACACCCGCATTTGCTTTTCAAGCTACAAAACACACTGAACACAAGTAAGCTGTCAGTATGCTGAGAAGTGCTGCCAATCAGGCTCATAAATATTGCTTTGTCTACTTAAGACTTCTCTGTCCAGTTCATCTCTTATTTCTCTGCAAACCAAGGTTCCAAGAGCTGTGCAACAGAGACACATCCTATCTTGTCTACCACAGCAGAGATCCCATAAGGCCACAACTCAATGCTTTACACATTATTATACAGAAACAAATAATCCTTAAAATGAGTCTGATGTCCTTTGTTCTAGACGAATTTGTTCAGGCTGTCTTAAAAACCAACTTGTCTTCCCTACTTGATTTTTGCAACTTCATTTGTCCTCTTCTAGTACAATGCAAGTACTTGTGATTGGAATAAAAACTAAACCAGCACCACAAAACGAGCTGATGCAGCACACTGTTTCTTAATAAGAAATAGCCTAAAAAGTTAAAATTCCAATCACTGAAGTTTTTTCCTCACTATTTTCCTACAGTCTTAGTTAAGAAGTAGACCTTTTGATCTTCAGCTAATATCTCCAATTAAAAAAGAACAGGTATACATTTAATTAGATCCTAACAAAAATTTTCATGGACACAAGAAATACATCTTACTCAACTACTAACTTATGCTACCAAGACCTCAAACACTGGTGCTTGAACAGAAACAAATTGTACACCCACACTTCCACTGCCTTATGCCCAAGTAAATTCACTAACTCATACAGCTGATTCAACAAATATTGTAAATACAATAACACAGTCCATATAAATACGTATCTCCTGAAATCCTACTTGCAGGACAGTGAATTATTTAACCCACCAGAAAGCAATCAGACACATACTATTTCAGGACATGCTGAAAGATGAGAATTTACAACAAGCCCAAGATTTTTTTCTTATAGTCATATATTCAATGAGAAAAAGAGAAGTAGCAAGTTCTGGTGATGAAGACAGGAAATTACTCAGCTGCTTTTTACTTTACATGTAACTGGTTTTTAACACACACTTCCACTGAAAACCAGGGTTCCTGGCAGAAGTGGATCAGACAATCATTACTTTTCCTGCATGTAACCTGCTTCATGTCCACAACAGTAAAGCAATTCAGAAAAATCACATCTATGAAAGATTAGAAGATCATTCAAGTAGTGAACAAAAACGGAAAAAAAAAACAAACCACAAACAACCGTATCCTGAGAAAATTAAAACCATTCATTTTTCCCTTTGTGCTATCCATTGCTCTTGTTACCCAAATCTAGATACAGGAATGTCCACCTGATACTAAAGATACAACGTATAATAGATCTTCCTGTGTTAATGACTTTTGCCAATTCAAGATTTATCAAGCCTATGACTATGAGTTAAGAATATACTGGGTGTTTAACACCGCTAAATTCACACACTGCTGTTTAGTCTTCTTAGATTTTCCCTTTAATTTTTTTTGCTGTGGATTGTTGGTTGTTTTTTTTTTTAACCAACCTAGAAATTTCATTGTGTAAAGAATGCGTTAAGATCTTTTATAGTAAGAAACTATAAAAAGGCAGTGATCAGACTTTTCAAATACATTAAATGTCTATTATTAAAAGGCTGGCACACAGTGGTCTTAAAGTACAAAACACATATCTGATAGACACGCCGACTTCTGTTTCACAGGAATTGGAAGGCATTATCTTCTCACCATGCATTTCTCCTTAATAAAAAGTTCCAAAACATCCACTCAATCTTCTGCTTTGACATTTCAGAGCACTTAGTGGTGCCTGTAACTCCAAGACGAGAACAGCGAGCAAAGAAAAGACTTCTTCAAAGTAAATCTCTCTTGCACAATACAGGCCTTAACATCTCTCAAGAAGTTTTAATACCTTTCATCCTTGATTTTGCTGACTTGAGAGTCCCAGAAACTTGGTGTATTTAAAATGCTACTACAATAGAGGGGTAACCAAGATGTCCGAAACTGTATCTTACTAAAATGTCAAAGTCCCATCAATCAGATATGAACTTCAGTTAAGACTGATTTTCAGTTACTAGAAAAATTGCAAAATGAGATGCAGGCAAAATGTGAAGAAGTAAAAAATCAGCCCCTTGGTAACAAGACATACTAATACGCCTAACTCTGCATGTAGAATGGCCAGAGAAAAAGCTACAAATTATTCATTATCTCATGCAAGTTTGCTTGCCTGGAATTCCTGCCTTTACATAAATCTTGCATCAGCTACAGCTGCAGAAATTCTACTTGCATATTTCTAGCACTAAAGCAGAATTGTAACTTCATTTGCAGCATGAACACCATCTTTTTTTAAGATTATATAGTTAATTAGGTGAAGCTTTAAGCAATTACATTTTAAAAAGTAACCAGACTATGGAATTATAACCATAAAACTGTTTAAATTAAAGCAATGTAAAGATACATTCTTGACTCAAGTCATCAGTATTTCTTTATATACTGTTCAGATTTCAGAACAAACAAGACCCAATTAAATCTGATGTTACGCATAACCCCCCCGAAAAACAGCAATAATATTAAACCATTTCACATTCCTATATTAAAAATAAATATTGAAATTCTAATAAACAAGTTTTTCACCATCATGCTTTGTTCCAATAATTATTTACTTTCAGAAGAAGCTGTTATTCTTAAAAACAGATCTGTTGAGCAATTTTTTGCAATATGTTTAAGAGTCTTCTTTCAAATAAGAGCATCAAGACATACAGCAATTTATTACTGATTACTGAGTTCGTCATCAGGAGATTTCTCTCATTTACTATCTTTTCCCTTTATATGGGGTGAGAAATAACTGTGTTTAATTTCCATGTTTCTGAATACATTTCCACACATCCAAGCTGTACAGACTTTGAGTTCAGGCCAAAATTTAGAGCATAGTGATGTTTCTTGACTACTAGTAAAATTCAAAAAGGCCGTGCAACCACAGACTTGAGTTTGCAGAGAATACAAAAATGAGTAAAGTTTTCTGCCAAAATGCAGACTTGTGAAACCAATAGCATGTTTCCTAGTATACTTTCAAATGTGCAGCCAACTGCCTCCCTACGGCCTGTAAAAGAATTCACAAAACTGAGAACAAGCCTCAGACACTAAAAATGTACAGCATTCAGCTGTCGGCTACTAACAAATATTAAATCAGTAATTTTCACTGTTGATTAACTTAAGAATTTATACAGTTACTCTAAAATACAAACAACCTAATATTAGTCTTAGGTAACATTTGCAATTTTGATCAAATGTGAAAATTTGATGTTGCTTAAATGTACTTAAACTATACTTATCTCACAGAAGTATTTTTTGCATAAGCTTGTACACAAGTTGCATTAATTGCTGGTCTGCAATCACTGAAAAAATATAAAATTGATACACCTCGAGATTCACCCTCATCAGGCTCTGCACAAGACAATTTGAGCACAGGATGCAAAGCCAAGAGAAAAAAAACCACAATAGTCTTGTCAGACAATAGTTGTACCAACACATTTATTGGAGGGGTATAAAATTACTTCTCTTGCTAGAGCACAGGAATATTTTTTTTTTTTAATATTTAACTCCTATTATAAAAATATGAAAGTGCAGCATTAAAAGGAATCCTTAAACAGTATTTCCCTGCATTTTTATAAGGCCTACATGCATACAATGGCTTAAAGAACTGATAAAAACCACAGACATTTCCTCCCTGGACTTTCAGGACTGTTGCCTCTGCCCTCGCCAGTAAGCGAGCTTTCATATGTGACAGCAGGTGTTCAACAGAATTCAGACTACATCAAAATCCTACATCTCGATATTCATTTGCTGAAGGGATATTTATGATGCTTCCTTGCTCTTTGTTACTGAAAGATAAAAAGCTACAGCATCAATTGTAAATGGAGAATTTGAAGCCTCTTTCAGTAGCAGAGCTTTTTGTGCAGCAGAGAAATAAGCCAACTTTTTTGCAAGAGGACAGAAACAGCAGCTATCATCACATATTTAATATGTTCAACTAAGCAAGATAGATCCACAGATTATTAAATGAAAGGTAATGTAGTAGTTAATTGAAAGATATCCAGAGCTCTAGGAAAACAGTATCTAATGAAAACAATAGCAACTACAAGTTCACTTGTGTAAACAATACAAGCAACCCACTGACTCAAATGGGTATTCTACAAGCTGTGAGGAGCAAAGTATAAATAGGGCTAAAAAAACAACTGACCTAACAAATGCTACATTTCTATCATCTGCCTACAACAGAAGAGTGACATGATCATTTAGAAATTATAATCTTAGATCAGATTTTAGACTCTGCTTTGTTGTATCAGAAGTCACAATCCATGGTACTAAACCACTGACAGCTTTCCAGACCTTGTCTTTATAGAAGCTATTTGTTGTTTGTCACAACATCAGAATCCCTTCTTTTAGATTCAGATGGTTCTGTTAAAATTAAGCAGAAGCTGACATTTGGATAAATTAATTTAAAAGATGGGCAGTAAACTTTTGGCTACGGAAGGGAAAAGGGGGATAGCTGAAAAGGGAAAAGTTAAAAGAGGCTGCACTACAAACAAAAGTATTAATTTAAACGGAAATCAGTCCAAGTGCAATATTTAACGGCATTAGCTAAAGCAACACAGCCTGAAGTTAGAAAAATCCATAAAACATGCCTCTTGTGATGCTTTCTAGTGGAAAATGTAATTTGGCACTTGCTACAGAATGAGTTCAACATCCCTGAATAGTATTATCTGTTGGCTTGATTCCTAAATTGCTACATCTGGAGAAACAGCAAGAGATCTTGTTGTTCTCCTTGATGCAAATAATTCTACCAAAGGACTGTCAAGACACGAGTTACCATGTAAGAGTCTTTCAAACACAGGGATAATTCCAGGCACATTGACAAGCTCTTGCTGAGCACATTTCTCTGTTAGGCAACATACACTATAAATGGAGAGATTTTTATTCTTTCCAGAGCAAGGCTTTGAAATTTTGTTTTGTTCCACTGTTTGAAAGACTGTGGACTGTATGCTTTTATCATATACACAACTGTTATTAAAAGGTGGAAGTTGGAAACCCTTATTGAAAGACTGAGCAGTTGATGCTGAATTTCCTAACTCCCTTACAAGGTTCATGACAACTCAGTACATATAAGTAAGTATTCTTACCCTGCTGATTAGTATTCCCTAATAATAGATGGCAAATGAGTCTCTGCTATCTATCAGCCAAGAACAAGACTGGTCTTCCCATCAGGCAGGAAGTCCTAGCGTTTTTCTAACACTTACTAGCTTCATTAAAGATATTCATTTTTACCTTTTAGAATACGTTTTTATCTGCAAATCTTAGGATGACAAACCTTTTCTAGTGCTGCCTGCCTAATTTCAGTGAGATTTATCTAAAGTACCTTGAAAGATACAGTAAAAAGCCGGCACAACAATTCTGTGCTGCTTATTAAAAAAGTAAAGGAAATTTATAATCTAGTTAAGAAACAGCAGATATCCTTGCTATAATTATGTATTTTAGTAGTTGTTTAGGCCTATTATGAGAATTCCTTGAACAACGGATTCTTGCCAAGTTCTTTAGAAAAATGCAGCAGACACTGCATTTGCAAAGGCATGGAACACTAGTAATATGCAGGAAAAGTCAGAAGTACAGGGGACAGCAAGACTCCAGATCAAAACAACAGCTACATCAGTGCAGTCATCGTTCCTGAAGTCCATTTGTCCATTATTTCTGACAACTCTATTTTGATAAAAAATAAACATGATGTCCACGTTTCTACTATTCTTCACATCTTCAACCCAGGGTCCTCAAAACCAAACGGTTTAGAAAGCTTAAGTGAGGTCACCCAGCACAGGGCCAAGAGTGGCCTCACAGCCCCTAGGGAGAGGAAGGAGGAATCACTGCGGCACTACAACTGCTTCTCAATGCACAGTATCACAAACATAACTTAGTGCCAATGTTCAGAGGTTTAAATCTTTCATATCTGTCAAAGTAGCCAGCACTGTACAAATACATGACAAGCTTGAAACAACAGTTCTAAAATATTAACTCCCCCTTTTCATCAGCTGATAAGAATTGTATGCTAAAAAAATACTATCAAATATTTTAGTTTCCAAATCATAGAATCATAGAATAGTTAGGGTTGGAAAGGACCTTAAGTTCATCTAGTTCCAAACCCCCTGCCATGGGCAGGGACACCTCCCACTAAACCATGCCACTCAACGCTCTGTCCAACCTGGCCTTGAAATCACTATGGAAGACGTTGCTGAAGAACAACACAACTGTAAAATCTGCAGTATACCCAGGTGAACTGGCAATAAGTTAAAAACTAAATTAATCCAAGATGACTCAGCTTCAAAGATCATTTTATTACATAAGAATCTCAGCTTTCCAGACAGGGGAAAAAAAAAAAAAAAAAAGAGGGTGATGCAAGGTGAAAATCTATTCATGGTTTTTGCATATTTGCATTAGCAATACTATAATTTACTTTGAAATAAAGCTCATTCTGACAACACAAGGCAAAGCTGAAGAGCAGGGTTAACCACGTGGGTTTAGGTTAATTTTCCTGAAAGACAACTTAATCTTCAAAATCCACAAAGAGAAGCATCCCACAGAATCTGTATCACAGAACTGAGTGTTCTCAAATTATTGAAAATATTTTACCCAAGGTTAAGGAAAGGGAGGTGCTGATGTTTCCACAGTCTTGTGTTCGACCTTGTTAACAGCTACAGGAAAGTCATCCAAAAATCTACTGAATTCCAGAAAAGCCTGAGCTACCTATTGCATTAAAAATAATATCAAATAAATTATAGGATACAGAGACAGACATTTTTGTCTTTTCATTTACAGCTTTTCAATGTAACACCAAAAAAAAAAAAAAACAAACCCAAAAAGTTAAACCACGAAACAAAACCAAATAACCGTCACAGTATTTTTACTAAAAACATTGTGCTTTTTGCCAGTAAAGGTGATTTGCAGCACTGAACATCACTTTTTAATTTTACAAACAAGAATCAACTTTTGTAAGATCTACAGACACACCCATATGTGAAATTGCAACTGGAATCAGCACGACTCTTTCATTTTCAACAGAGCAAAACAAGAAGGGACTGCCACAGCTTTCTCCCACAGAGCGGAAAGTATTAACAAAATCCTGACTGTTTAGTGTATTGCTTTCCGGGAATACCAACCATTCAATCTTAGATGTCATGTTAGCTGGCTTGGCAAAAATATAAAAAATGAAAAGTGAATACATCCTTTGGGATTCAACAGGCAGTGTGTAGGGTTTTGCTTCCATCACAGTGGAAACTGCACATAATAGAAAATAACTCTTTCCAGGGCGTACCTTTAGTTTTTAAATGGCAGATTAAAAAATTAAAAGCTGTTCTGTTTTACTCTCAGATCTCCACTTTGGCTGAATCAAACCCCATAAATAATAGTAAAAAAATAAAATCAAACAACATATGCAAGGTAAAAGTAAAGATTTCAGGCATTTCATATATAGAAGAAACTGTTAAGACAATAATCTATGATCTTCAAGTAACATTCCACATAAACACGCTCTAACCCATTATAAGCATACATTATTCAGTTTAAAAAAAAAAATAAAATAAATCTAAACCACTTCATTTTACAGCAAATATAGAAAAAGCGATGTAATCCCACCTTTTTTTTTTTAATTCTGTCCTTTTTCCAGTTTTTAGAGTTAAGTCCAGTCTTTCGTGGCAGCCAAGATTTCTCTTTTGAGGTTTTTATAATACTCTGAAGAACCATCCTTAAAATATTCTTCATGTGGACAGTTGTAAACAGCAACAAATATAAAAATGTGTGTAGAGCTAAAAACTAAGAACAGTTTCTGTGCACAACTACAGTGAAAAACTACTTAAACAGAGTATTTTTGGTCTCTGGCATATGAATTCAAGCAGTAATGACGAGCAGTGATAAGATGTTCTAAAGAAACAAGACAGGCCACGGTTGTGACAGGAACAAGATAGGCTAGATCAAGTTTCACCTAATTAGGCAAGGTTGCAGTAGGGGAGTTCTGCTATCCTCTCATTGTGCAACAGTAATCTTTGTTTGCTATTACAATAATGACAAACAGTAAGTATTCATCTTAAATAAATTTACATATAAGGCTCTGCCCATCTCAAGAGAGACAGAAGTGATTTTCCTGTTAAGGGGACAATGACACGAGATGTTCCAAGAGCAAATAATCATAACAAGTATCAAAAGACATTTCCATGACATTTTCTTAGATCAGGAAAAAGTTTTAAAATGACCACCAGCTTAAAAACAAAACAAACCACAACAACAAATCTACCATGTATTTATGCCTAAAAACACCATAGTTCAAGCACTACTCTGCGCTTGGCAAAGTCTGCCTTCTCGCTGGACAAAATTCAAGCAGCAGAGAATATCAAATGGTAAACTGTGTTTTTGATTGCCTCTTCATGTCAGGGGACAGCAAATGTTTATCATCATTCCTGTCAACACTATACAGGATCCAGAGTGGGGAACAGAGAGAGAGATGGCACCAAGAGTGCATTTAGCTTTTACTCTACAATTGCAGGAGCAAAGCATAATCTCCATTCCCTTAACAAAGAAAACTGAGATAAACAGTAAGCAAATGACACAAGGGGGTAAAAAACCAAAAAGAAACCAAAGAAAAACAAAACAAAAAAATCCAAACCATACTATGAAAGAACAACACACCTGAACAACCCAGCTCTCCTAGAACACAGCTACAATGTACGTTTTCTGTGTAGCACCTTAGACATTAGTTGCAGGAAAAGAAAAATAATGGGTTCTCAGCTTCATTATCAGTCATAGAATTGTTACATTACCCTTCCCTACAAAGGGCAGCAGAGAAGAAAAAGCTAGTACGACACCATATTTAGCCTGCTTCACTACCCAGAAATAGTACTGTCCTCCCTTAAATCATTTTGTCGGTAACAAAAACACTCTGATCCCATGCAGTATTCCTTCCTTCCCCAGCAAAGATGTATCATGGTGAAAGGTTTATTCAGAACATAATTGGTTGAATCATTTCAGACTTATAAAATGCTGTAACTTTTAAAAAGTTAACCTGTGAGTAACTGAGAACATTTTAAATAAATGAGGAACAGGAGGATATTTCTTAAAAGGGAAGAGTTGTTTTGCTTTGGGAAGGATGGAAAAATCTAAAACCAGATTGTATCTTTATCTACCAGAAAAACAAACTGTATCACATGAATAAATATTTGAGAGGAAAAGCTGGGCCTATATTAATGCATATTGTGCCACTCTTCTAACTACGGCTACTAGCTGAATTCTTCTAAAAACCCTCCAAACTTACAAAACCTTACTGCAACAGAAAGGCATGACATACACACGCAGACCAGAAATACATGGAGAGTCCAAAACTGAAGCCTGCCATCCCTATTGAGTAACTGGGTTCTTCTAAGAGAAACAGGCACGTAAGTATAAACACATGTGTCATTGAACTTCCCTTTCAGCCTGTCATCCTCCCTTCCGTAATAACTAAAACCACCTGCAAGTAGTTTGTTAAATCAGATAAATAATAAAAGCAATACAAGCACAGCATAGCCCCTTGCTTTGTCTTGCCTACATAGATGTATTGTCTTCATATTGTGTATCTGATGAAGTGCAACTATTTGGCTGACTGATTTAACTGTTACTTTTAGGTAGGTAAATTTGAATCTAGAATATATATAGAGAGATAAGGACACTACAACCTCTGGTTGCTTAATATATGATCATCCTCAAAACCCTCAAGTAAAGAAATAAGACTCTTTTCTTCCCAAAAATGTAGAGGTCTCAAATATTCTAAATGAAAGTGAGGTACACAGACATAAGTTATGATCCTACTTAAAATGTAAAGATCCCAGAGGACTTGCCCTGTGTGACAAGCTCATATTTAACAAAGCTATATATATATGCAGATTATCTAAATCACTCTGTAGGAAAGTAACTGCAGTCTGTGATCCCACTAAAGCATTTTAACATGAAGACACTCAGGACCTCTGAAAACCACATGGAATGATGTAGAAGAAAAAATAAAGAAAATTGGAGGGATAATTCTCTAAAATGACACAAGTTTACACCAAGTATTTACACAAAATGAGAAATTACGTAACATAAAGCTATAGATTAAAAATGGTGGATGTGAGCAACTAAGAATAGTGAGAAGTAACAGACAAGTATACAGAAAAGCAAGAGTTGGAATAAAATACAACACTATGTACAGAATCACTAACTTTAAATTAAGGCTTATTTTTTTAAATAGATATTGTTCCACTTTGCCACCTTATCTTATGCTCTCACTATTTTCAGTTCTTTCTCCTTCTACATAAGCTATATTGTAAATGCTTAATATGCAAATATACCATTTATTTATTTTGAACATGCTTACCTACTAACGTGCACAACTACACAGAGCTAATCTTTTCCCATATTTCTAGAAAATTAATTTATACAGACACCTTAAGACTATTTTCAGATGAAAATTAACAAAACCCACAAAAACAGCTTGTTTGCTTTCTATACATTGTCTTCCAGTGCTTTTCAATCAAAAAACCATGGATCATGCTGGGAAAAGTAAAAAAAAAAAGAAACCCAAAAAAACAACAAGCCAACCAACCAACAAGAACCAATAAACCAAACAACACCCTCCCAAAAAACCCAAACAACAAACAAAACCAAAAAGAAACAAACCAAACCAAAAAATCTCAAACAAACAAAATGCACCCAACACCTGACCCCAGCCAAAACTAAAGAAAAAGCTCATTTTTCACAAGTCGTTGTAAATTAGTATTACTTAATGAGACAGTAAAGCCTAAGTGTACTTATCACTTCCACTTTGGTAAACTGACAACTAAGTTTACATAGTTCCTAAAACTGTTTTACTCACGTAAGAGCAAGTGATGTTCTACTGCACTCTTAACTGTACTACGCTCAGTAACCTATGCAGACTATAATTCATGGTGTTTCCTTTTTCCAATCAAAAGATAAAGAAAATAAAAGTGAAAAAGAACTGGATTTAAACATGTCAAACACATACATTCATTTATATAACATTCAGAAGAGAAATTGTGCTCAGCATGCTCTTTCCCAGAGGAGGGTTGAGGCCTTACCAAATGATAGAAACACAGTAGCATCCCTAAATCCCCTGCATATCTGACTCTATTCCAGTATGACTACCAATACCGATATATAAAAATATACATAGATACATGGACAATACTCACATTTTTGCATTCTTTCACATATTTCCAGACATCTTTTCTAACTAGAAAACTGCAGTACTTAACAAAACAAGGAGGATGACTGAAAGGAAGGCAAAAAGTTTATTAAGAAACTCAGACACAATTGGAACACTCTCATCCCTGAGCACTGGAAGAAAAGAGATTATTGAGACCTCACTGCTTGATAAATTCCCATATCATTTGTGAGATAGTAAGAAAAAGCTGACCAAAAGCTTTTTTCTGCTTATGAAAAACATACAGGCAAGTACATGCATACTCCTGATCAAGCTTCCTCTTAATTTTATGCCAAGGTTTCTCAGTTCTTCAGAACTCAGAGAAAGAACTAAGCAAAACTTGGTAGCTTCAGATGACTAGGAAAGGGCAACAGCAGTACACGGAGATAATACAGTAATGTACTGAATACTCAAATCATAAAGATCTCTTAGGGTGAGTGTTGTTAACACACCCAGAAATGCAAAAATACTGTACTAGAAACACTGGGTAGTAAATCCTCTGATTTAGTGTCTTATGTCCCTTAAAGTGATTTAATCTTTTTTTAGACTATGATTTTTTATCTCAAGCACAAAAATAATCCACTATAAAAAGGTATAAAAAGGATATTAAAGTAGTCCAAAGGTTGGTACACATGAAAGTGAATCAAATTCAGAAGTTCTTTATGTTTATCTAAAAATGAGGAAGCACAGCAGTTGATAAATAAATTAAATTATTCTGCAGTAAGTATTTGAGTTGGACTCCAAAAAAAATCTATCACACCGGGGTAAACAGCAGTTTATAATTTATTATTTAAACCGATTTAAACTTCCTTCACCACTTCACCTCCTATCAGTGCTAAAAAAACCAAATAGTACTGCCCTACCATCATAAAAAAAAAAAAAAAAGTAAGTAAAATTAAAGTGGTGCACTCAGAAATTTGGCCCCAGGCGGGGTGGGGTGGTGTTGCAAGCAACAGATTTGAAACTGATTTGTTTCAACGTAAAGCTTGGATTTTTATAGCATATTCCCATATCCAACAAGCTCTTGCTGAAGTGATGATAACTGACAATAAAACGGTAAACACGCTGCACCACACACCAAGAAACCATTCAAAAAAAGGACTGAAAAGGTTTCCAAGTGACATGGGCTAGAACAGAAAACAGTCCATGTAATATGGTTTTAAAATAATGGCATGGATCCTGACATGACTTAGAAGTGCAAAGGAGGTCAACCACTACAGATTATTTTTTTTTCCCTCACTATTAGAAGTACATGACTCAGACTTTAAGCTAAAATTCAGGTAACTTGGGACAAGAAAGCAGTGCATAAGGAAATTAAGCATCAGGCATGCTGAGACATTCAGAGCTGCATGCAGAGATGAAGCTGCACACAGAAATGTGTCTCACAGTTTATTTTTACAAGACACAAGAATTCAATAACCTCCCAAAGTGTACATACAGTCCAACTGTTTGGAGCTTGAACAGTAATTAACCCATTCTTTAACCTGCAGAATCATCCAAAATTTCAAATTCCAAGAACCTGCTGGTTTTAAATACACAGTAGAAAAATCTAAGTACTTCTCTGATGATGTATCTCAATAGCAACTTTGATACTAAGAACCCTGACTATTTCTAAGTATATGTTTGACAAAGCTAAGAACCTGGCATACACACATACTATAAAAATCATCTTACAGAACTTGTAAAAAATAGCTGTCAGTTCACAGAGTCTAATTCTTTCGCAGATGCCCAAATAACAAGTTAGCTAAGCTGCCAGGGAGTAACTTAAGTTTCAGGCAAGTAATCACTTACTAGACGTACTACTTTCTGACACTGCCCATATCATTATGTGGTATATGCTCTGGCTACCATATTCTTCCCTCTCCAAAATGCTAACAGGCTGCCAACCATTTTACAGACATCAATTATACCGTAACAATATACAAATATCCTTTCCTTGTTCTGTATCTTGTCAAAGTAAGTGACTGATGTATTTGTAACATTTATTCCAGACATTAAGACAATGTTTTAAGTAGTTTGAAAACCCTTACCTTTGGCTGGATGGGGTAGATTCAGGTCAGGTTTTGACCAACACACTGGTTAATATTTTACAAGATAGTCAGAAATCTGAAACTTGGTTGGTTGGTTTGTGTTAAAAAAGTAGTAAGTACGAGGGAAAAAGGAGTAGAAAGAAAAGAGGCTGAACTATGTTGAAAGTTTAGTACCTTCAGAATGAGTAAGACCGCCTACAAATGCTGCTCAATCTTGAATAACAAATTAGACAAATTGCATTCGGAAACAGAATTAGAAAAAGATTTTCTGATGCAAACATGCATTCAGACTATGTCTCCTCAACTTAAACTGTATCTCCTATTCTAAACTAAGACTTAAAGCCATCTTATTTGACAAATTAAAAAAAATTACATGCAGGTAAGCCTGTACTTAATGGCTATGGTAAACTTAGCTAGTCTCAAACTACCCTCTTTCATTCCCTTTAAACATCAGACAGCAGCACAGGCAATACTTTTCTCCAAACATTAATAACGTGGCCCTGCCTACTTCTTTCTTCATCTAATGCTGTAACTCTCAACAACTCTCAGCTCTTCAACTTAGTAGGTGTGGACAGATACATTCTGGTTTTTAGAAGAGCATGGTTTGCTGGTCTCCAGGTATCAAAAACTGCTCTCAGGAGAGTAAACCACAGAATTAATTCAGATGCTCGTCAATGCACTGTGTTTATGTGCATGAAGTCAGCCCATGGGATTTGTGATTTTTGGAGATCAGCCTGGCAGAGACGTTGGGCACAACATTTTTCTTGTTTTAGCTTCAGAGAGCAGGGAACTTACTCTTCTTTGCCCCTTGGGACACGGATTGCATTCCAAAATCATCCAGATATACCTCACCATATTCGCTGTGGAGTCATTTCAGGCTAAAAAAAAAAAAAAAATCCAAACAGGCTAAACTGATAAAACTGTTTACATCCTTCCTGCAATCTATGCTTTTCTGTGCCTTCTTGTGCTGGTTTCAGTGCTTATCTGACCCTGCACCAAGTTGGTTTCAGTGTGCTCAGCTGGCAGAAAAGCATCCTGGGGAGGAAAAAAAAAAAAAAAAAAAAAAGGCAAACACCTTCCGGCTGAGTTCACAAACTGAAACAGCTCGGTACAGAATCAGCTATCTAACAGAGCTAATACAGAAGAAAGGGCAGCAGGGAGGCAGGACTACAGCAGCCCCTGCAGTTATATCAATTTCACCTACACAAAACTGAAGTCTCAGTTTCCCACATGCTCAATTTATAAACATTAGCTTAGACATATGAAAGCTGAAATCCTTTCTTGAAACCTAAAGTAGACATAGGGATACGTACATTAAATACAGTGTCTGTAACATATGCAAGTTTAGAATAAATTGCTACCTGCTGAAGTTGGAATTACTTAAATAAAAGTTTTATAGCTACAATCTCCTCACACATAAATAGAATTCTGCTGCTAAGCAAAGCAATGAGATGAAAACTAAAAAAAAAATCTTAATTGTACTTTCACTAATAAAGTAGGCTAAATTACACTATGAATCTTACAGGATAAGGTAATAATGGGCAGAAATCAGAAGGAATGCAATATTGCTAAGTGTGGAGAGGAAAAATAATGCAGACTAGCAACTGCCAATTAAGTTTTATTGTTTTTCCTTTTTTCTGGTCTCAACTTTGTATTTGTTTCTCAAGATTTCCACATAGACCACACATTTTACCAAAAAAACCAACAGCCCTTACTTCCTCCTGTTTCAAGGAAAATCTGAAGTGTTACTGGATACCCAAAAAAGAAGTGAAAACTGGTGAAATCATAACTTACCCTTGAAGCAATAATGTTACTGCACTGCAGAAATCTTTAGTTTCATCACACTGTTCTACTCACTTGCTAAATAGCCAGAAAGCAAAAATTCAAAATATGTCACCTGAAGTACAGCTCAACAATAAACTAAACTGAATAAATAAAAAACACTGAAAGGGTGGGATTCTACTTTCCTATCCCCTTCTTCATTATCAATCTCAGCCAAGAGATCCACTCCCTCCTGTATCAACACAGACAAAACAATAGTCACAATGTAAGCTGATACAATGCACCAGTCTGGCAAAATATGTAGCTATGTGTGTCCATATACATCATCAGTGTTCTTTGGATATAACTATTCTTTACATTTTTAGTGATCTAGTTCAGTGTACTGAGACAAGCAGTGTGATTCATTCAAAGTAAACGGTGGGAATAAGCAGCAAGGAAGAGGAAACAGCCTCTTCCACCAGCCGCAGGAAATGGTTAACCCAGCTCATCCCTATTGTGAAACCTCAGTCTTGAAAGGAATTCGGTTCCTCCAACATCCTATTGCACCACAGTGATAAACCCACATTCCCCTACACAAGCAAGATCACACATACTTGCTTCTAAGCAAGATTTAAGAAAACAGAGCGACCCAAAACCTAGGTCAAGTGGCTGAAAACTGACCTTCAAAACAATTCTTTTCCTTCATTAAGCAGATTATATTTTTGCTTATCCTTTGAGTTATCATAAAATGTAGGCTCTGTCCTCCCAGTAGCACTGTTGCTTCTTCTGCTTCTGAAGGATGGTTTCTATTATTGTACAATATAATTCTGTTATGGTCAGTCATAAAAAAATGCTTTTACAAGCTCAAAACATTGAGCACATTCCCTGGATATATTGTCTAATACATTAGAGATTATCACATGCTTCCAAGTTTAATTGATTCTAATGACAGGTTTCCAAATTACTGGAAAAATGAACTACAGCGTTAATATTTTATATTTATTTACTCTAAGGACTATAATTAAAGAATCAATGAGACACAAGACTCAAGACAGATGGAAAATCTGTTCATATGTGAAGGTGTCCCTGCCCAAGGCAGGGAGGTTGGAACTTGATGATCTTAAGGTACTTTCCAACCCTACCTATTCTATGATTCTATGATTTTAAAGATATCTGAAATCACTTAATAATATAATTCTCCAATTTAAGCAAAAAAATCCTACTTTCCTGGGGTGTGACACAAGCCTATGAATTAGATCCTATATCCCAGGCTAGCATGTTCACTTATGGTTGAAGTATTTTGGGCTATCTTGCGCTAATAATTAATGTATGTTAATAACAAGCTTTTAATTTAGACAAACACATAAGACTTGTAAATTCCAAAAGTGAGTCATGATGCAAAGGGAGCAAGACACCTTTCCTCCACCTCCCCCAATTAAGCAATAATTTCTTTGCCTCTTCAAAACTCCATTCTCACTATTTTTTTTCTTTTTTTTGAAGATGCCTCCAGCTTACAGGGACAAAAAAAAATAAAATAATAAAGCTGTTTAAAAGTAAATGTGAGTTTTGATTTTAGTACCAAACATTAGACAGCAAATTCTTTAAAAAAAGGAACTTTGTTCTATGTATGGACAACTGTTAACATAATGGGGGCTGTTCCACAGCTGTATGTGATCTTAATATAAATAATCAGCTACATGGGGTTTTTTAATAATATATTTCACATCAAACTTGGATTTGTGAGATTAACATAACTGAGTCCGGTGGAATGGAATTCTGTTGTCAAATAAATACCTCTTCTCGCTAAAGTCTGCAATGAGCAACAATCTCATCTATGTTAATAGATGAAGAGAAACTAATTGAGGGTATTATTTCCTTCAAAGTGTTCTCATATTTCATTACAATCCACAGGCATCTCTTAAATATATTTAAATATTCTATTATCAGAATAGCCTACAAGTAGTACTTTTTGTTGACATGGAGATGATTATGAACTTATTTTTACCACACAATAGCCCATATTCTGTCATCCGAAAAAAAAAAAGCAATGTGATCCAAAAAACCACAAAATGGCCCTTAAGCTTTGTTGCAATAAATAACTGCTTTAATAATGGCTGATAAGCTTGCAAATCAGTTCATATTTATTCAGCAAACAAGAATGATATCAGGTAACTGTAGAGCTCTGAATTAATTGCAATACATTTTATCTCAACATCACTGCGAATTCCTATATTAAAGTGACACATTTTCCTTTAGACTTTTACAACATATTGTAGGGAAGAGAACAGTGTATGCTGATCTGAAAATATTCTGGGTTTTAATTAGGAATAACCAATTCCACCTTGGACTTTTTGGGAAAGGTTTTGGACTGAATATATGAAAAGTATATACTCATTCAAAAACAAAACCAAAAAACCCCAACATCCAAAAAACAACAGAAAACCAAAAGAGAAAACAAAACCCACTTTAATTCATCTGGAAGATACCTTAATTCAAAAATAACTACCTGATACCCATCTTTGCTTTGTATTTTATCAGTCATGTTATCTGTCTTCATAAGTCAGGAACCTATGTAGCAATTAAGCCACTAATGCATACTGCAATACTCCAGATCCACTTATAATTGGCTAGACTAATACAAAATATGCATCAGTCATGGTCATCTTTGGAGATGAGCTGCAGTGCCACACAAAATTAACTAGACAAAAAATGACAATAAACACTAAGCTTTTCACTCTCACTTCTATTAAAACAACAAACACAACTGCCTGACCATACACACAAAACCAGACATGTCCAACAAGTCTTTTGACTCTAAGCCCTGCACAGTGTCCCATAAGGCTCCTCCTAGATGCTTTTGAAAACATGAATGCTGGCTGCAACCTCACCTATATATGTTTCTCCAAGTAAGTTAAAGGCAAAACCAGAAAAGCACTGAAGCAATAGGTGCTAGAGGAATATGCAATACTAATTACTCCTCCTAAGAGACTCAGTCCATCACAAGTTCTTACACAGCATCCATCAGCACCTCTCATCACTTTATTGATGGTGTACAGACTGGACTCTACATACTTCTATGCCTTTGACATGGCATGTTACCTCAGATATGCTGTAAAAGAATGGTACCCCGAATTTAGGTATATAATAGGAAATGATATATGCTTCTCAACTGCAGCAGTTCTTTCTTCCATGGTATCTTTTCTAAAGTAGGAAAACAGTGCTCCTCGTAAGTGACTTTTCCTATTTGTCAGCAGAGGCAATTTTGGAACTACTATCCAAGAAAAGGCATTAACTGCATTCTTAAAGGGAAAAAAAAAATCCAATACTTTTTCATAAACAAAATCTGAAGTCTCACCAAACAAATCCTATTGGGGCAGAAGAAAAACAAAAAAAGGCGGGGAGTAGGGTGGGGGGAATGGAGGAGGAGATGATTAAGCTTCTCCAAACAGGTTATAGATTATATAGTTGAAAGAAGAGCTATTTTTGCAAACAAAATATAACTGTGGCTATTTTAACCCAGAAGATTTCCTGTTTGAAATGATATCACATAGCTCTGGGTTTGCATGTTTTATTCTATGGCAGCAATAAATACTAACCTTTTTTTTTTTGGGGGGGGGGGATTAAAAACAAAACAAAAACAACACTGTACTCAAGGCATACTTGAACAACTCTTTCAGTAAGTTCCTTCATAGAGGTGATATTCAGTGCAACATCATAAGCTACACACACACATAGCCCTTATGTCCTGAAGGCAATGAAAGCATTTATGACAGATGTGCCTTGTCAGCAGAGCAAAAACACAGTAAGTGAGAAAAGTGCAGTCCACATCATTATTGCTTCTTGAAGCCCAACTGTGCTCAAGACCAAGAATGCAGTTATTTTTATTTTTTTCAAAACCAAAGTAGAGTAAGCAACATGAACTAACATGTAAAATCCACCAAGGAACAGAGCAGGAGGTATCCTGTTCACAAAAGAAATCGTAACTGATAAAAACCTACTGAGAAGTAACTCTGGTTCCTGCAAGGGGTGGGAAGAAAAGTCTGACAAAACACAGGGAAAGGAGAAACAGATAATTCCATTTTCCATGCTTTAGATAAGACTTCATTATTAAAAATGGTTGTACACAATTAAAAAAAAATTCAAAAACTGTCCTCAATTACTTCAAATCTGATAAATGTAAAAACATAAGAAACTAAAAGTTTGACAGCATTTCATTTTAATTTGGTGACACAAGACTGCAGTGGTACTCACCTGTTACAACTGTTCAAGCCTAGTAGTACTGAAGCCTCTCCTCTATTATTTGCTTTTATTAACTGTATTAAAAAATAAAATTAAAAAAGGACCAGGGAAGAAAAAAGCTTCTAGGAATGTGAATTCAAGGGATTCCATCACATAACAACTTAGATCTCTACCATTTCCATCTTCAAAATTTAAAATCTCAAGTAAAGAAAACCAAAACATTTGCTCCAGTTCCACAACCATATGCTCACAACACTTTGCTATTGTATTCCAGTAAATGTGGTTGGTTTTTTTCATCTTTGCAGTTCAGGAATAAAATAGCTGAGAACCTGGAAAACTAAAAGCACTGTCACAGTGTCCATTTTAATATACATATTCCTGACTATCTTATGATCAGCTGTCCAGAACAGCACCTGAAAGCTCTTCAGAGAAGTAAAATATTTACTATTTCAGGATTCAGACTCAGTAATTTCTAATCTGCATTACTACCATTATAGCAATGTAATTCGTTTTTAAAATGCAACCGTCAGTACTAAAAATGCTTGGAAGCGTGTTTCAAAAACTATTATAAAGTCTGAATTTTATAAGCACAAACAACTGCTACATTTAAATAACCATGAGGGTAACAAGAGACAGTGGCAGAAAGAAAAAGGTAAAGGAAGTCTTTCTAAAAAGTCAATCACTGCACTACAGAAGTTATGACATCAGCCTGAAACCCACACGTGGGTTAGTAATGGGAACTGAATACATTTGCTCTGACTTGGCGTATCACCAACATGCTAGTTTTTCAATGAGAATTTTATGAATCTAAAGCCGAGTTACAATGGAAGCTGCAAGAGCTGACAGTCACCTTGGTTTTGTTTTTACAAGCTAACAAGGAACAAGCCTGTAATTCAGTGAACTTTGTTGCTGGTTTCTAGTATGCCTAGTGCACTGAAATACCTCTACAGTGTCAAGAGGATATTTTAGTACCTAGTAGTTGGAAGTTAAAGAGCACATCATGTTAAAAAGCTTGTCATAATACCGGGTTTTTAAACACTACCTGTACTCTTCAATCTGAGATTTTGCATCTACTTTAAGCTATTTATTTCCTCTTCTCAGTCATGAAACCAAGTTAGAGTGATAAAATTTTGTAAAAGACGTCTTTAATATTCTCACTGAGAAGCATTCTGCTGCAGTGCTTCCGTTACAAACGCTGCAGAGGAACTGTAAATAAAAAGCCCACTTCTACTGGAATTAGAGAAAACCTGGGAAGCACTCCTTTATATGGAATATCTCATAAACCCACGTTTGAGACCAAACAGAGTTTGAAAGAAATCAGCAAAAGGAATGTAATCGTTTATTACTCAGCCTCAGAGGATCCTGTCATAAAACGAACAGTCATCAAGAACAACTCTCTTCCGACCACTGCATCAGCCCATAGCGAAAGGGGGAGGGAAGAAGAGGGGAGGGAAACGGATAGATTCTGTCACATAAGACAACCAAGGTTGTTTGCGGGAAAATGAAAGGGCTTATCTTCGGTAAACAAGCGACGGTTTCACAAAAGAGACGGCAGACACCGAGGAGGTAGCCCGCCGTCCCTTCAAAGGTGCCGAGGCTGACATGAAGCTGCCGCCTGCACTCGCCTGACAGCCGGCCTAAGGGCCCGGGCCGCCTGCCCCGGGACCGGTTAACCCTTCCCCACACCCTGGCGGCGAAGAATCAGTGTTTGTAAGGAAAAATCCAAAACAAACATGCCTCCCCCCCCCGCACACCCACTCACACAAACACCGAAAACCCACTCGCGCCTCACTCGGGCCTCGGCGGCCAGCAGCCGGTTCAAACAACGGCTCGCGCCCTCCCCGCCGAAACTGCCGCGGACCAAGAGGGCGCCGCGGGCGGCTAGGAGCCCTCTCAGGCAGACGCGAAGGCAGAGCCCGAGGGGACGCGGCCCTCAACCTGTCACAGCCGGTACGACGCCGAGAGTGGCTCGGCCGGCGGGGAGGAGCGGGAACAGCTCGTGTCCCCCAAGAAGCCAGGGACGGTGGCGACCTGCGGCCCCACCCCCGGCAGGGAACCTGACGGCGGCGCCGCGGCGCCGTCGCCCTCTGCCCATGCTGGCCGGGGCACAGGCACGGATGACGGCGGGGCCGCGCACTTCAACCGCCTCCGCCAGCCCCACAGGAAAAGGCAAGCCGTCCCATCGCCTGGCAGAGGGGCGCCAGGCCGGGAAGGCAACGTCAGGAATTCAGACCCTTCCCACTCACCGGCATCATCTCCGCAGCCGTCCTCCAGCCAGCCTCGCAGAGGCTGCCGCCGTGCTGTGCCGGGCCTTTCCTGCCGCCCTCTCTCACTGTGGAGGACGCCGCTCTCGCCCTGGCGGCTGTGACAGGTGCCTCCCGTGCGCCTCACTCGCCACAGCAGGCGGGCGGAAGGAAGAGGCGAAGGCGGCAGCGACGGCCGGGCTCCCAACCCCCTTCCTCCGCCTCTCGGCGCGGCGGCCTCCTGCCTCCTTCCCTCGGTGCTTCCTGCTCTGCTCCGCTCTTGCCGTCCCCCGAGGGGTTAACAGCCGCCGCGGCACCATTGGCAGAGGCGGGAAGGGCCGGGGGCGGGGCGGCGGGAGGCGCGCGCACGGCCCTCGTGGGGCGGGTGCGCGCCTGGGCGCTGCACGTGACCGAGGCTCTGTGAAGAGGCGGCACCCGAGTCCTATGGTAGTCTCGGTGGGGAGCGGCCGTCTCCCGCGGGTTGTCCTCGCGGCACCGCTCCGGGCCCGGTCTCTCTCACCACCACCCCCGGGCCAGGCCCCCGGCGGGCACCGCCTCCTTCTGGGAGGGCTGCCCGGGCCCACTGCCCGGGGGCCGCGGCCCTGGTCGTTTTCTGCCCCTGGAATGCGGGGAATGTGGTAGCGACGGAGCGGTTCGGCCCGGCTCTATCGCTGCGCGCTGAGGGACGGAGGAGCGCGGCGCGACCGGACAGGCGTGCGGGGAGCGGGCTGGGATGACGCAGCGCAGTCAGCCTCCAGCGGGAAGCGGGTGGGCCGCAGGGGAGGCACAACCCTCTTCCCACAGCTGATCGTGGTCCGTCTAAAGGCACCTCGGTGCGTCGCTGTCCTCTAGAGAGAATAACGTCATGCGTAGCGTCCCCCTCGCTTTACCGTCCCTTCATCTGTGCGTTCCTTGTGAAACCAGTCCGGTGGACAACCCTCACCACTGCAGCAGGAGGCAAGGTGTTTCTGGCCATACCGTGATGTCAGGCTCCCATGAGATTCGGTCTTGTGTTTAAAAGTGAGGTTTAGTCCCCTCGATTTCTGGTGTGTCATTCTGTAGAGCTACACCACCAATATGAAAGTTAACAGCTTGGGAGAAGTGAAGCTCAACTCTTAAGTCAAAACATCACCATATGTTAGTACTGCACCACATGCAATGTAGACAAACTTCATATTGCTATAAGTTAAATCCGAATCTACAGAATACATGGACATACTCAGTGCTTCAACTCTTTCCGTAACTGGCTGGTTTCCAGACTTTTTCACTTTATTTGTAGAACACTGACAGATCTCAGCTAGGGGTGAAAAAAGAATAAAGTACCTTGGCAAATTATTGAGAGAAACTTAGATTCTGTTTAAAGCTTTCAGGGTAAGTGGTAATAGCATATTAATCCCAAATACAAGCTCATATGTTAAATGTAACTTACTGATGTAAGATCCTATAACAGATAAATGTGTGAATTACCTTAAAATAATACATACATGCCTAAGGTTTCATTGCATGTCCTTGTCAGTGTATTTGCAGGCTCCAGTATCAGCTTTGCAATAGGTCAAAGCTTCTGCTGCTTTTAATAAATTGTTCCTATAGGAAAAATCTACTTGCATCACAAAATACTACTTCATCAGTTTGAAATTATTTTGCAAGTACTACCGGGAATGCTGGTCACTGACAGTAACACTGTTGTACTCAGTTTTCTGTAAACTGTGATTACACCTCACTGACACAACTGTGGAGATAGGTAAGACTATGATACTTCAGACCCAATAGAGAACTCCAAGGTCTACTCAGGATAATAGTATTAACCCTGCTACTAGGCTGACCTGAAATTAAAGGGGCTATAATGGGCTTGTAGTTCTGTATCTTAAAAAAAAAAAAGGGAATTTATCTATCATCAATGAACAAAACAGCAGTGAAATTTACTTGTCCTCTATTTGCAGTAATTCTAACAGTCTAACTCCTAAAATTCTAACAAGAGAATTGTGCATCTTTTGTCACACTTGTTCTTTTAAAACTAGTCTTTCTTGTTAACCAGATTAGATTTTTTTGCCATCATTCTTAAATGATGGTCTGTTATTTCTTTGCAGGTATACTTTATAGCTGACTTCTCCCTGTTCTCAGTGATTGATAATAAAACCTAAAATACTATAAATATTACCCCACTGTTACTTCTACATTGCAACAGCAGGAACAGAGACAAAATGAAAAGTGGGAGAATATGGTGTAGACAGTTGCTATTGGGAAGGAAGGCACTCCTCCATGCAATACGTCTGTTGGAATAATGGCCTCCAGTATAAAAGTTTGTCAACCCTGAATCGCTTTTGGCAGAAGCAGGTTCATCCAATGCAGCAACCAGACAGACTGGATACTGTGGAAGAGGAAACATCTTCAAAAAAGGTAGACTACATATTTTAGATGCAAGCCTGTTCTTACTCCTATTTTTGCTTCCCTTGGTATAAAAAAAAAACAAAACACTTGCTTTATCCCCTCCCATCTCCATTTTTTCCATAGAAATGAGGGAAGAAAAATAAAATTAACCAATACTTACACAGCATAAGACTTAAAACTTTCCCTGCAGCATGGTAAATTAACACCTCTCCCACAGAATGATCTTTTTGGAAGTCACTCTTTCAGCAGTCAAGAGTCAGAGCAGTCATTATAAAATCTTCTGATTCCAATTTGTAACTACAAATATTTTGTTTACTGTGATCAGCAAAATAATGATTTTTAATAATGTAGAAGTTTTTTCCCCCACTGACCATGCATTTCCAAACAAAATGACTGATCCAGCTCTACAGAAATTAACTTGCTTGACCAAAGGAGCCAGTGATATCTGTAAGTTAGTTACCTGTCTTAGATAGGCAAGGCTGTGTGAAAGCAGCCATGATTTGGGGAATGCTGAAGAAGATAAGGTAAGAGAATGTGGCTACAGAAGCAGGTAAAGCCAGATTCAAGTATCCAATTAAAGTAATTTGCTTTTTTACTTGCTTCCAAATACGCTGCTTTCGTGAGAAGTGTTCTGATTTTACTGCCCTTTTTCTAAAGGAAAGGGTTTGTGCTTATTTGTTGGTGTAAGTATTAAAACATGTTATGCAAATACTTTTTACACTCCTCTTGGTTCTTAAAAAAATCTAGAGCAATACTATTTAACTTTACAAATTGAAGCCACTGTAGCTTGAGATTTATTCAACTTACAACATCAAAAAATGAAGTTAGTTTATTATATTTATTAGGGTATGGCTTGTTATGGAGATTCGTGCTGAGCTTGCGTTCAGGTAGAAACTGAAATTTGATTGAAATGTATAAACTGTCATTTTAGTGGTTTTTTAAATTACTTGAAACTTATGGGTACATAGAGGAAAATTATCAGAATATGTTTTGAAAAGGGGTATTAACTGCACTTAATAAACTGGCAGGCCTCTTACCCTATCATGCACAATGCTTTTCTTAGGACAAGCAGAGATTCCTAAAGATACAGGTAGGAGACTAATGAGATTTCAGGAGCACTCCTTATGAAGTTCCAGTTCCACTTCTGTCTTTCAAGTATCTTCTAGCAAGATTTTCAAATGTACATGTTTTTTCAAGTTTTTTAGAACTACCAGGTCTGAATCTCTCCTACTTCCTTTTTATTCATAGACAAAAGGAGGAAAATGAGCTTTCCTACTTTGTCACATCCAAATTTTCTTCAGTTTTTCATTAACTTGTTAAAATGCTTTTCTAGAGCGTAAGAAAATGTTTTCAGGCTTTGTAGGTGTCACAGGAAAATAAGTATTTATTTTTAATTAACACTTTTTCTTTTCATGTGGTATTACTTTGCATAAGAGGCACTCCTATTTATAGCCAGAAACAGTCTCAAGACGTCAAACATTTAGGGTGGGATCCATCTTATTCGAGTTTAGTAACCTAGGAAGTTATGTGTGTAGTCTCAATCAGTCACCTAAGCTGCTTCTATAGATAAATTGAGATGGGGAGGGAAGGAGGCAGTTCTGCAGGCAATTCATTCCTTGCTAAGATACTTATCCCACTATCTAAATCTCTTGTTCTTTGAAGGTGCCTATCTCTATTGATTTAAGATGGAGCCTGGATGACTAGGTCAGATTAGAGAGCAGGCTTTTGGATGGCTACAGTTAGGATGGGTTTCCTCACAAATGGCAGAATAAAATCTCTAAAAAGGGAGTAAAGGTAGGAGTGTATGTGTATATATATAAAAAAATCGTATCCTTTCTAAATGAATAAATTCCTTTATTACAGAATACAACTCTCCTTTCAAAAATTCCATTTTGTATTGGCTGTAATGCAGGAAGAACTGGTCATGAGTAGCTAAGCAATTTTAGAAGTGGAGTCACAGATGTACTTCTAACTTGCCAGGCAAACATGCAGGTGTAGTGCTATGTGATAAATGATACAAACAAAAAGTTGAAGTATTTTCAGAGTTTCACAGCAAGCAGCTTAAAATCTTTAGTGAAATACTGTGTAAAGTAACTGTGTATATTTAAAGGTATTTTAATTTGTTACTGTGACCTTAAGTAACCTCTAATTCCAGCATGAAGCTGACTTCCTAAGGTTGCAACAATAAGGAATTCATACTGAACAATAGTCATATACTGCTGGTTTTTAATTCATATATAGCCAATGCGTTTTAAACCACACCAAACCTGTTCAGAGATAAACTATAAATAATAATCTAAAGGAAACACTTTGATGTCTGTTTTCTATGTAGTACTGGAGACACGTGAATAAGAGAAAGATACTTTTTCATCACTACCTTGTAATATTGTAAAGTAATGTGTGTTGAACTAGATGACTAATGTTCTGAAGTTGCCACAGCACAATCCACTCAGTGCATCATTCTGCAAAGGAGTATAACAATTAAAGCAGGAGTGAAGCCATATGACCTGTATATAGCATAGCTGCATGCACTTCTTGGGGACTTAGGTACCTGATACATCATGAGTTTCAGACCTGCATTTGTTTGATTACAGATGTACTTTCTTTAAACAGTAACATAAATTGTATGCTTAATCCAATACAGATGATGCAAAAGAGCATACGTATGTAGTGGAGAGTGCTGTGGCCTCATTGAGAAATGTATTGCTATACTCTCAGAAAGTAATTACGGTAACAGGTACTGTTAATTTTTTATGTTGTAGTTACAGAAAAAACAGCTCTGTAAAGCAGATTACATGGCATCGCTTTTACAGACAGAAAAGTCTTGTTCTGCTCCCCTGTAATTTATAATGATGAAACCATTAACTATATACAAAGTGGTGGCGAAAAGAAAAATCTGAATGTCCTGGGAGCGGTTCTCTCTGGTTGTATCTTTAGGCTTGTAACTATTTTGGCTTTCAAGACATTTCTTTACAAAAATCAGCTTTTTGTAAATTTTCAGTATGTCCATGAGCGGCGGCATACTAAAACATGACTAGATGATGGGTTATTAGTTGAAACATTTATTAGTGAGGAGATTTAGTAACAAGTCAATCCTTCACTCTTTACTCATTTTTTACAGGCCACTTCATTTTGGGTGTACCACTTGGCTAAAGTTTGAGGGGAAAAAGGATGGGTTGTATTTAAGATTTGAGTCCAGCCATTTAATTGGTTACTATAAATCTAAAATTGTTCTTCGGTGTCTCAGCCATTATTCAGTGAGTCAAGTACTCAAGTGTTTTTAACAGCTTCTGTCTGAACTGATTTATTTCCTCTCAGCTAAAGGCCTAGTGCAGAATTGTGTGATGCATGATTAGTTTTTACCCCACACTACAAAAATGGTAGGCAACTAATCTTCAGCTTTTCTATAATCATCACTTCCTTGTTTAAAACAAGCAACTACTTTACTTACTATAACTGAAAACAGTCTGCTTTCTTATGTTGACTGCTGGATCACACGCAGATTTGTATTATTTCCATATTCAAGCCCAGTAATTCCTAACTGGAAATGTGTATCTTCTTCTAGAATATCTCTTTTTCTTGGTTAGCTTACTTGAGGTAAGTAGATCTAATAGGAAAAAAAACATGCAGAAGATATAATGTAATGGAGCTTATGCTTCCTGCTGTTGTACCTGGCAATGGGTGAACTTGAAGGATTGCAGCTTGGAAGGGGAGATCAGGCAAATCCTCTGCTCGATTCTGAAACCTGGGATATACTGGAAAACATTTTTCAGCAATTACTGAGAAAAGGTGATGTGCAAAGGAGGCTTGGAGAAAAACATGTCTTTATGGGAAGAATACTCATACGTAATAGAAGAAAGAAATTATAAACCAAATTAAATGTGTTTTTTTCTTAAAAATCTGTTTATACTTACTATTCAAACTGTGCTATTAATACTACAATCCTCAAAATAACGTTATTTACCTTGTTTTGTGTGAATATTACAGAATCAGAATGACAGAATGGTTTGGGTTGGAAGGGGCCTCAGAAATAGATCATTTAGTTCCAACCCCCCTGCCACGGGCAGGGATACATACCTTCCACTAGACCAGGTTGCTGTATTTATCTGTACTCATCAGATTTTAGAGATCAGAATACACAAGATAAGTTTCCTCAAAAATTACAATAAGAGTATTGAATATGTTTAAATAAAACATCATTACAGTTGTGAAACAGGAAATCATTATGATTTAAGATACGCCTCTATGGAAAATATTTCTGCACGCTATATATATATCTCACACATATATATTAAAAAAAACTTTAACACCTTAAGTGAGCACTTTTGGGGCTTTCCAATTACCAAAAATTGATAGAGCATAGCTGGCTTCTATACAGGTGTATAACACTTATTGTGAATTATTGTCAATATTGTGAGCCATCTGGACACAATGTGAGCAGTGTGCTCTGGGTGACCCTGCTTGAACAGGGAGGTTGGACTGGATGATCTCCAGTGGTCTCTTCCAACCTTAACCATGCTGTGGTGTGCTGTAATTGTGGTGTTCCTGTCACAGACACAGTTTTAATCATGCATTTTTATATAAGAGCAGCTGCAGATAACCTGACTAGCAGATGTAATCTGAGACACTTAAAATGATGGGGTTTTTATGCCTTACTGATGCATAAGGTTCGTTCTTTCTAAATGTATATATATTTCTGTTCCAGGTAAAGTAACGATGCTTAGTCCTGAGAACAGTAATGAGATGGGATTCTGCCTCTTAAGTGCCTTAGTTTGGAATCTACAGAAACACATTTCTGAATGTTATTTTTACTGTTGTGATCCTATGACAAAGTTTACTGCAATTCTGAGCTGCATAAACAAAAGAATGTCAATAGTAAGATGCAAGATTAATTGTATGAGGCATTTATGGAACCCTACTGAAAATGAGTCCACAAAAAGCTCTAGAAAGTGACAGCAGAAAAGTATCACTGGTATGTGTTTAGAATATTTTAGGTTGATTTATTCAAAGAAGATACCATAATATGCAGCTGAGGCTCAGATGATATAAAAGACTGGAAAGGAGTGTGTTCATCATGGAGGAGTACACACAGTAATAACCTACTTGCTTGGGGGATGATTCGATGCTCCTTAAAGGTTTGTCTATTGCTTATGTCTCAAATTCAGAACCAGTATTTCTATTCTATAAATAGACAACCTACAGCATAAGGTAAAGTAACGTACATCTTTTCTCTTTTTTTTCCACTTGCTATGTGAAAGTTCTGCACAATTTTCTTTTCCTTGCCTTCTGTTTCTGTCCTAGACAGGTCTGAGTACACATTTAATTTAGTAGCCTGAATTTAAAGAGGTGTGCTGGTTAGCATTAATAAGAATACATAATTTGAAAGCAAAGTAAAAACATTTTTGGCAGGATTCTTTTTCTAGTTGCATTACTCCAAAAGAATTAACTAAACCAAAGCATGTTGAAAAGTATTTATGTCTCAGTGTTTATTGAAACAAGAGTCAGAGCCTTTGTTAAAACTGGTATGACTCCAATTCTTATCTTACTGAAATAAATGCATAATGTAACTTTTCCTGATTAAAGTGTTTTGATGTCCTAACTGGGACCAGAAGAATTTTCTTCTCAAGCTGTCTGTCGTATGACATGTCCAATACAACATAGGGAGTACAAGGAAAGAATTGTAATGTTAGATTTAAGAGAATTTGAAACAAGGCTATTTTTCTGTACAGATATACCTGAAACACCAAGAGTAAAGAACAGTGCTGCAAAAAAGTATAGCTTGAGACTGATACATATATATCCTCAAGATAAATAATGGAATTAATTAAAAAAATGGAAATGCTTTTGAGTAGACCCCCACCTAAAAAGGGTATCCTTCTCTGGATTCCTGGTTCTGCATCAAATGCCTGTTCACATTCTAATCCATTTTAATAATCCCTCCTTTTACCTCCTGTAATACTCTGGTTGTATTCAATTTAACTGTTGCCATTTTGCTTGTTTATATAGCATCCCATATGAAATAGCTCACAACAGTTTCTGTTTCATACCTAAAGAATTCCCCCTTAATTGCAGGAATTCTTAGTATTATCAAAAGCATGCTAAACACAACAGGTTAAAACAAGAAATGAAGACTACAACCGATACTGCAAGAAAAATTTGTGTAGGCAGTAGTCATCACAGATGGGATTCATTCAGTATACTGCTAAGTTCTACCACCCACATAATCCCTATTATCATTTCCTAGCAAACACACTTCATTAGCTCTAAAGAAATCTCACTTGTCCGTTCCAGCAGTTACCTGCAGTTATTGTGATGATGTAAAACAGTTAAAGGCCATGTCAATTAAAAAGTTAGGTTTTTTTGAAGATCATAATAATTAAAAGTGTATTTTCATTTGGTGACAATAATTTGGTTTGAAGAACCACCACCAAATTTATCCTTTACTACTAAAAGCACTCTTCCTGCGAGCAAGCATTGAGCATTAGGATATTGTGGTGGTACAATTGTTCTCCCTGTTCCCCACTTACGTGTTCATTTGTCCCAATTAATTGATACTATAAACTTGAGAAAGCGATGTGCTGTCACAGAGGAAGTAACCAAGGTTCTGCCTTTTTGCTGAAGCACAGGCTGACATTCCTGATTTGTATATAGGGTGGAGTTCTGCAGTCTTTTATTTCTGAGTGTTGACAGTGATGACAGTTCTTATGGGAGAGACAGTACTTTGATCATGTGTGTAGCTGGGTATGAGAAGGAAACGTCCACTAAATAATTGTGAGACACAATGACTTAGGAAAGCTGCATGAGTGAATAGGAAGCCAGAAATTCTGATTCTTCTGCCCCTTTTCTGACTATGAGGAGCAGCACACTGTGGTATAAGGGTGGAAACTTCACAAGCTGCTGTAGCTGCTAGAGTACTCATGCTGTTAAGCCACAAAGACATCATAGTACCCTTAGCAGAATTTAATTAAAACTTCCAACTAATCCATTCTTGTGGTGGTCAGTTCATTTTCAGCAGTTAGGGGAGAAAAATCTGTGTTGGGAAAAATTGTTCCCAAGTAGTTTGCCTGCAGCAGTGGAGTAGAGTACAGGAATTTCTTGTTTACAAGTTCTTCATAAATTGCAAACTCAGAGTTGCATGACTTTATATTCTTAAAGTTAAGAGAATATTAGCTGCCAAATGTCAGTTGCTAAAGGTTATGGAATTATAGTATGAGGAGTTTGCTGTTTAAGCACTGTTTTGTCACTTCTTGTTCCTCCATTTACCAAATTGTTAGCGAACATATTTAATGCCTCAGGGAATCTCCATCTTACTATTCTTTCCTTCCTAGTAGCTTTACAGATTTCCATGAGTGAAACAATAGAGATTTCACATGTGATTTCCTCAGTTAGTTTCATTTCAGCCATCTGGTGGTGATGTCACATATAATCACCTGTGTCTAACAAGCACCTGACAGTTTTCCTTCCTTGAGGACTAAAGTACAATACACACACAAGCTCTGTATCAGGCTGTATTTGTACTACAAACAGTGGTTTGCTATCATGATTCAGATAAATAGGAGACTAGTTCAGCTGATTTAGTTACTTTAGATCATTTCCTGCAACTTAACTCATCCTGCCAGTTAACATGAATACACATTCGGGTTTTTTTTCCAAGTTAGCCATTAAAGAGATTGAGTAGGTTGGGCCCTGTGACTAATGTTTTCTTGGCTCTGACTGTTTTGCTGCTTCCCTAGGGCATTCCATAATAGTTTATTAGCATGCAGGGCATACTCTGAAATTCCCAACTGTAGGACAACACTTGGAAATGTTCTTGAAATCTCAGTGCTCCACAGTCTGAAATCCTGGCCATAAGTAAGACACAACATGGAAAGGCAAGTACAGAAGTACTTATGCTGTAAAAAGACCACATGCATTAGCATTGTCACTGTTAATACAGCTCCCTACTGCCAAGCTTTCATATTCTGTACTGATTAAAAATAAAAAAAAAATTAAAAAACAAACAAAAGCAGTGCCACAGCAAAACTTGCTCAAGATGGTGCTGCAGTAATTAAATAAGGCTTTTCAACCACTACAGGAGTTTGTTGTTCCGCTAACATTGTGAAGGTAGTAAACAGTTAGGTTTCTGTCATTGCTGATTCCTTATCACAGACAACAAAAGAAAAATGGAGTTGCTGACTATTTTACTACACAAAGTTTAAACGTAATCCTGTTTTAGAAATGTCAGCAATATAAAGAGGCAGCAGCTAAATGGAAATGGCATGATCCGCCAGTGAGCAGTAAGCATTTCCCCCACCAGTGTTTAACTATGAATCATGATGAATATTATCTCCATGGATTAAAGTGCTGATCTTAGTAATTTGCATAGAAAATGGGTTTTGTTCAGGAGCTGAAGCTTATCTAGATAACACACTCACCTGGAACAAGAAAACCTTTTTACGTTAGCTTTAGAAATCACCTTAGCTAAATTAGAAAAAAAAGGCACGTAAGAGCATTTACTTCAAGGGTACTCCTTTACAAGGCTTCTCTACTTCGGACTACATCCCAGATCCTAGTGCTGCAAAGAAAACTGGTTACTCCTTTTACAGCTCACTATAAAGTAAAAAAATGTTATGATACCTTACCTAACTTTTCTCTGTTGTCTTTTATACTACTTTTATATGCTTCAGCAAAGAGGACCAGAAAGTACATAAATAGTACTACAGCTGTTATACATCATCTTTGTGTTAATTTCTGCTTTTGAGTCAAGGCACTGCAAGTTAATTTCCTCCTTCTGTACCAAAAAAACCCAAACAACAAAACAAGAAAATTCTATTTAAATAGAAGCACTAAATTTACTTCCCTTATTTGTTGAAAATATTTGTATGTTAATAATCACAAACAGGAAGGAACATTCAGCAGCCTTCATTGAAATTTCTGACCTAGATGCACTAGTGGAAGAACAACCAGTTCCAGGTAGCATTATTTCAGTAAAAATTGCAGTTTTCATAACTCAGACATTGCTGCCCATATATACTTTGTTTCCCTACTAGAAAATCAAGCAAGTCAAATACCAGGAAAAATTAAAATTTGAAGCAGCTTAAGTTTACCTAAAACTGCAGTTAACTGTGCTCCTAGGGCAGGTTAGCAGAAGCTCCTCTTGCTTTTCAATTAACTTTTAGGAGATGAGACAGAATGTTCATATAGCTCAGTCCCAGTGTGATAGGTTCTACCTAAGCTGAAACAAATCCCGCAGCGATTAATGTTTTTTCCCTAGCTTGTTTTCTCTCAGCTCTGTAATTGTAAGTTGCTAAAGCAGGTCATTTGAAGTATGTGTATTATCTTAGGAACCATAACTTAGTGATCATAAATTTGCATTATAAATGCAGGTACAGCTCCTTACCTGGCATAAATTTTCAATCTTAACTGCTTATTAACTACACCACAACTCTGACCCACCCTGTAATCACCACTGGCCTAGTATCTGTTCATTTGAAGCTCCATTTTATTCTAGTTTTTATTCTCTGTTCCCTTCTTCCTGATGGTTTTGGTTCTGTGTAAAAAAAAAAAAAAAAAAATTCTTTCTATTTCTCATCCATTCTTCTTTGATAAGGACACACTGAAAAACCAATATAGAAATGATGAAAGCTATGAACCAGCTAACATGAATCAAGGGAAGATGCAACTACAAGGAAAACTGTGGAAGGTGGAAGTAATGCCAAGAATGCATTGAAGATCAATGTTGCCTATTCTTTTCAGATTGAGTAATAATACACCCACCTTTTTAAAAAAGCTTTCAGATAAATAACTGGCAATTTTACTCCTAGTAGGTATAGCTATTAAGCAGAGGTGTAAATTTTGAAGAAATTACAGGCAATACAGCATTTGGAATGTTTATCATCAGCTGGTAAGGATATCAAGCCCCTAAGTATTCAAGTACCAAATATTTAAGTTACTGCCAGATACTGCAGTCAGAGAGATTGAAAGGCAAAACTTTAATCAAGCTGAAAGATTTAAGATGTTCCAGTGAAGTAGTTAAAAAGATGTACGTAAGCATTAAGTCATTAAAATGACTTGAACTTCTTAATCTTCTCAAAAGCAGATTAGGCTAAATTTAAACAAAACATGACATGAAGTCCAGTTTTGATTTTATACACTGTGTGTCCTTGGTACAGAATTCAGTATGTGCCATTTTGAAAACTGATTTTTGTAGGATAGTGTAAGTTCTTGCAGTCTCCAAAATATGATACTAGCTATGGAGTTACTTTAGCAGCTATTTGCAAAATGCACAAATGACCCATCCTATTAATACATATATTACTTCTGAATTTTCAGGAAAAACAGTAACTCTTTCCAGTCAGTTAAGAGTTTGTTTATGCTCATGTTAACTGCTGCCACACTGCATGACTTCATTATTCCTTTTTAATTTTGATCATTTCATAAGCTCAAATGGCAGATGAGGGCCCATGTAACATCAATTTTTTCAGACCATATGGGCACATTATTACTTACTCCATTGGAAAATTTGTGACTAATGGAAAGGCCTTTCAGTGTAATTCCCTACCTCTAACTGAATATGAAAGACAAAAAACGATAGTTGCCAAAAATGTACTTTTTAAAAACCTCTGTAAACATTTTGCATTGTAATAACAATACAGTTTTTTTGCTTTTAAACCTTGTAGAACTAAGAACTCCTAAAAAAACACAAGATTTTAAAAAAGAACTTTTTTTTTTTTACCCATAATTACTGCACCACAAGTTGACAAAAAGCTGAGAATTAAGTACTCACACTTGGCATACCATTTACATTTCAAAAGTAAATGGAGTAAGTAATTTCAAAAGCCCTAGCCAAAAAAAAGGTATCATTAGGAAAACAAAAAGAATGCTTGAAATGTCATCTCATTCTGTTAAGAAGTTTAGTGATATAAATTTGGTCTTTTTCAAAGTACTACTGAAAAAGTTTAACATGGAACTTGGAAGAGCAGTAAAAAACAAAAAATGCTTACTCTAAAAATGAGGTTAACAATACACTCAAAGATTCTTTGTCCAACATGTTTAATTCCTTGTTGCTCAATGGTTTTTTTCTGTCTCTAATTACAGCAGATGGATCAGGGACAGTTTTACAATTAACTTCCCTACGGTTGTAACTTGCTTCATTTACAGTAAAGATGACAAACCAACAAATCCATACTCCCGAGGTCTTTAATGATGGCCAGCACCAGAGGATTCTGAAACAAAGACATGATTTAGACCGTTCAAACAGTAGAGCAAATCAACTCAGGAACATAGTTCAGAACCTAGAAGAGAAAACTAACATCTGAGCACAAGAACTGGCAGATTCTTGTCAAATTGGCAGATTCTGTATCAAATAAAACCCTCAAACTACATACATAAGTTTGGCCAATACTAAAAATCCCCCTTCACAAGTTTTAAAGCACTATTATAGGCAGTAAGGGATTCTTTCTAAACTGAGGTTTACTTATGCTATTATCCTTAACTCGACTGGGCAGTATTTTCACTAATTGCACATTAAAAAACGTAAATAATGTTCGCATAGACAAATTCAACTGGAAGCAAATGGGCTATCTATCATGGCTCAGAATGTTAACTGAGATACAGCAGCTCATGGAAAACTCAATTCCAGTGTGATGTCAGAAGAAACTGTCCATACATATCTAAATACTACATTACAGAAGATATAATAATACACATTCAAAATACAAGTTTAAACTTTTTAGTTTCTTGACAGCTAAAGTAGCAGTTACTCTTGAGATCGTGCTGATTTAAGCCATTCCACTAGATGTTTTTATTCTTTTAAATAATTCTTTCACCCCCCCCAGTCATTCTACCCCTAAAGCCTATGCCAAGGACAGTTTAAGACAAGACATAGCATCTGTGCAAGCTCAAAGATGTTTCTAGGTTATAAAACCATCAATACAACTAAAGCTACATGTTTTGAAGTAATCTCTAAACATTTTCTAAATCCGTAACTGAAACAACAAACAAAGAATGCTAAGTTAATTCTTACCGCACTCATTTAAAAAAATAGAACAGGGCATTAGATATTTAATACTCACTATCTGCCACTGCTTTTTTTCCTGGGGAAAAAAAAAAGGCAAAAAAAAAAAAGCTGAACAATGACAGTTTAAAAAAGTATTATTTTTTTTTCAGATAAACTTTTATTACTTATGATTTGCTAATTTAGCCTGAACAAGCTCTAACAAGTGGACAACATGTACTTTCCATGACACATTTCACTTTAAAAGAAACTAAACTTGATATTGACTTTTTTAAAAGTTTTGTTTTTAATTAACCTAGGCTCCATGCATTTAGAAATTGCAGCCATCAAGATCTTACTTCCTACTTTAATTCAAAAGAAACATATACATAATGGTACTCTTTTACATAATATATGGATATACACAGACATAACATATGCATGAAAACTGAAGTGGTAAGAATACAGTTTGTTTTACAATCTTCCTCTATTGAGTAAAATAGTTTATTTTACAGTGCCATTGTAATTGTTCTCCTAAAATACTGATTCACAGCAATCAGACAAAAATAGATGAAAAAAATTCCTCATGAGGAAGACTGTCATAAGAGGTTGTGCAATCTCCATCCTTGGATACATTAATTTGAATTAAGGCCATGAACAACCTCATCTACCTTTGATGTAACTACTTTAAGCAGTGGTTTGCAGCAGGTGAGCTCAAAAGATGTCAACCAATCTAAGTTATTCTACTACATACTCTTCTATAAATATACATATTATTTGCAAAACTGTTCTCCAAACTGCATAAAAGGCAACAGCTATTTTCACTTTAAAATAATGCTTAGCATACAGTTGCACCATATCAAGGTTTTGGCCCTCAAAACCCTACACCACCACATCTATTATCTAAATCATAAAAATAAATAAAAGTAGCATGACGTGAACACAAACTTGAAAAGTCTGTCAATTTTGAATTCTCTTTCAAATTAAGTAAGTTAAAGCAAAATTTAAGTTGGTTGGGGTTTTTTTTTTTTCTGGCTGTTCAACTACTTTTATTTACTTAAACTTGTAAATGTAGTGAACAGTTTTGGACATGCTACAGATTATTTGGACAAAGCCAGAGAAATGTTGAAGTAACATCACTCACCTGTTCCCACAGCAAGGGGCTCCTTTTCCTGTCAAGTCTGTCTACAGTCTATAACATTTCATTGTTCATGACAGCTAGTTAAAGGTTTGACTTAGAATTTTTTTAACATAGCCTAAATTGAACAACAGGACCTTCAAGACACTGTGATTTGTTGTATCCTTTTGCTTTGAGGAACTTAACGCTTATTCATAATTCAAATCTGGACAACATTCTAAACTAACTGAATTTTTATGGCAAAGATGTGGACTTAAGTAAGAGTGTTAAAGTGATTTATAACTGTTAAGAATATTCGCATTTACAAACCTTATCTATAAAGTAACAACTAATGAAAACTATAACATGTAACTTACCACCATATGAAATTTTGTAATAGGCATAAGCTGTTAATGCTACACCAACCCATATTTCTTGATACACCGTAGTGAAGTAAAATTTCATGGCTTTCAATGACTTTGGAATCATGGTCTGCATCATCTGAAAATGGTAAGAGTTTTGCCATGGTGAGTTTTGCAACTGTACTCTTACCTTCTAATGTCTATACACACTCCTGATATATATCAGCAGCAGTTTACATGTTTAAAAAAAAAAATTAAAAAATCTCCAAACATGCAGAAGTACTTACTCCAAAGCACAGCAGTAAAAATTCAGTTAAGGTTACAATTTATGAGCTAAGACAATAAAAAATATTAAACTACAGCTGACAAAGGAGGCAAGGGCAGCCAGTGTCAACACAACTGAGAATTATAGGTGCTTGTTAAAGCATTAAAGTACCTTTATAGTAATTAATGTATAATTATAGAAAACCCCGCATTTATCGTAATTGTTTAGATTTAAATTCAATCAAACTTATTATTGTGGACAGATATCCTGAAACAGTATTGTGCTTTCACCAGTACTACAAAGAACACTGCACCTCCCCAGAGCTTCCAATATTTGTAGCTTCAGATGACCAGGGCCAGAGCAGCAGTCATTCTGCTAAAAACAAGGAGACTGAATAAAAAGGATTTTCCTACTGCTACAAAACACCAAGTGCGACTTCTCATTATCACCCTACTAAAACCTGACAGAGACCTCCCAACAAGACATGGATGGGTGCAATGTCGTCCAGGCCTATTTTTAAATCTACCTCGAACAACGCTGAATTTGCTTTCTCACTGACCTACCACCATAACCCCACCGCAGCCCAGGGGACCCGCTGCCCGCCCGTGGCCTGGCACCCAGGCCCATGGAGGCGGGAGGGGGTAATGGCAGCGCTCGAGCTCTGCTGATCTCGCCTCCCCTCCCTATCTCCTTTCCCAGGCTGACCCACAACTGCCTCCCCGAGACAACCGCCGCGATGCCTGCCTGCAGCGGGCCGGGCTCGCCAGGACCGAGACGCACCGTTACAGCAGGAGGCGAAACGCCTGCCGGCGGAGGTCACCGAACACAGACGGCCTCCGCTACCACCGCGGGGGATGCTGGGAAAGGACGCGTCACTCAGCAAAGGCATCAGATAGCGACCGTCGCCGCTGCCGCGCAGCGCCCCCTACAGGTGCGGAGGACGAGAGCACCCTCGGTATCCCGGCTTTGACCTGCAGCCGTCCGCGCCTCGTGCTCCTCAACATACAAGTAGTGTCACATCCCCGCGCCCCTTCAACCGCACCAGGTCCCTGCCCAGCCCCACAGAGCTCATATCGCTGTACAGACTCATACGCAGTCTCACAGTCCCTTAGCGCCTTACTCCCGCCCCGAAGGGAATGCACTAGAAGCCCCGTGCAAGGACAATGCCGGAATGGGCTTGAAGCGAGTCTTCGTGTAACGCATCACTTAGAGAATGCTTGTCCTGGTGGGCCGGGAAGCACTCGCCGGGTCAGGTTTAGAAGGGCTGAGACAGCTACGTGCCTGTGAACCACTCCCCCCACGCGATGAAAAGTACAGAACGACTGGGGTTCCAGAGCACCTCAAGGCCGCTATTCTGTGGGTGTGAGGGGGAAAGTGACCACCTACCGGCTCGCGTGGCCGGGAAAAGCGAGAGCCTCTTAGCAAAGCAGCAGTAAACCTGCAGGATACATCGACCCCCGCCCACCGACCGAGACACAAACACTCCCCCAGCACCAGCGGAGCCGGCCCTTTCAGTCACGTGCCGGGGGCGGGGCCGGGCCGAGGGCGGGAAAGAGGGTCGGAGTGTGGTGTGGGAGAGTGGTGTGTGTTGGCGCCATGTTGCGTAAACTCACTGAGGAGCAGATTAGCGACTGGTTTGCCATCGGCAAAACTGTGACTGCCGTCGAATTATTGGGCGGCACACTGCTCAGTCGCTCCCGTGCCCCTGTTGCTACGCAGGAGCCATTAGCAGCTGTAGGGTGAGTGTGGGGTGCTGGGCTGCTGATCTTTGCCGCAAGGGGATGCTCCTCATGCCTGAAACGAAGGGCTGCCTGTGAAGGCATCTGTAGCCTCCTCTGGAGAGTGTGTTTGTGGTCCTGGGTGTGCAGGGTGTTAGTGCATGATCTGGACTGACTCCTCTGCCTTGCCTGTTCTGTGTGGGCCTGGATGACGGGTTGTGATATTCCAGGTTAATACCCTCAGTAATGTGCATGGCTGCTAAATAAAGCCAATAACATTTCCGTAATACTTAGGAAGGGTTTGACAAGAGGTTCTTGAACCCAGCTGAACTCTAAGCCACTGAAATCTGCTAGGTGACATAGGAGAAACTAGCATGATTGTGCTTCGACAGAGGCAAGTCTTTTGTCTTTGGTTAGACAGATAGCTTTTTCCACTCAAAAGCCCGAGCAGATAATCTGTCTGTGGGGCCTGACAGTTGCATTGACAGAATTTACTTTTGCAGGTTGTTTTTTCTCTGTTTTTCTTTCCCATCTGTACAAGAGAGAGGGGTTATGCACTTTAAATAGCCATTTCTGTATGTGTGGACAGAATTTCTCATCATTAGATACGTATAAAGTCTTTGAGCATAGATGATAGGTGCCTGTGTGTTCTGCTGCATAACGGTAAGAAAAAGATGTGTTTGCATAGCTGTGTTTTGTTTCGCAGTTCTGGGAATGTGCTTATATTTAGGGAGTTTTTGCAAAACAGATTTTGGAAAGGTTTAGATTCAGTCAGGAGGTGCATCAGTTTTATTCACTTGTTTCTTAAGAAAGAGTTTGAAGAGCTGAAAACAGGAGTTTCTCTGTTCTTCCTGAGGGTGCTTGTAGCATAATAGTCTGTTTTTTTGTTTTCTTCCAAAATCTTGGTTTGTTTCTTGGGAAAATCAAACCAAAAATTACTTCAAATTTTTTAAATGCTTATTTGTATTTACTTCAAGCAGGATATGCTATTATTGATGGAGATGGTTTTCCTACTTCTTCCATCTAAATTTATATGTAAGAATATGTAGGATTAATACTAAATTTGTAATGATAATAACAGGTGTGTTACTGCACACAAATGTGTGTAATAACTAATATTTTACAGAGTTGTTGCTGGGACGGTCTAATGGGATCTGAAAGCCTCATGTCTCTCTTAAAAAGATTTGTAGGTGTTTTATTCCTTCACCAATAATGCCTCATTTTCCAAGGCTTTTAAGATTATCTTGTTAACTATCTCTAGCATAGCAGCATTAGTAATTGAGCATTTTAGGGAAAGATAATGTCTCAGAAATTGTGGTTGGAATTTTGATGCTTAAATAGCTGGTTGATTAACTTTTAATTTCTATGAATATGTTTAACTGAATGGAAAGTAAGCTAAACCCTTAAATCCTTCCTTGTTATCAAAACAGTTGTGGCTCACATTAAAACCCTTAATGGCTTAAGAGTAGAAAAAGTGGTTATTCTTTCTTTGATTTCTTGCATTTCATAGGTGTAGCTTTCACCAAGTTAGCCCTTTTTTATAGCCAGCTTATTTGGCTGAGAACATTGCATGCTGTTTGTTTTGCCTTTTGAAATCATTGCCACTCACCTTTCTGTCACCTGAGTAGTGTGTGTTGGCTGCCTGCCCATTTCAGAAATACCAGCTGGGAGAGTTTAAGGAACAAAATTGTTTCAGATCAGCTCATGTAAATAATGTAAGTCATAAATAAAAAGTGATTAAAGAAACAGTTGAGTTTTCAGCCTTCAGGGAAATGATGACTGACCTACAGCCATGTTACTGCTACCTGACCTAAGGGTAAACTGAATTCCAGAAAATAGCTCATCTTGGCTAGCAGACTGAGGTACAGATTCACTTTGCAGCATGCTGCAGTAAACCTGGCAGATTTCTTTAAAATACATTTGACTTTTTTTAGTTTGTCTTTGTGCTCTTATACCTTTGCTTTTTCTATGCTTCTCTCCACTTTTTAATTAGAGAGAATACAGAATACTTCCATCAGATTAAAGTGCTGGTATTCTGTGTAGTTACCTCTTGTTTCTGTATTTGAAAAAATGGACAAAGTGAGGTCTTAGTGGCTGGCATTTTCCCATCCTCTGGATAAATTTATTAACTGTACTCTCTCCAGTTCCCAGTTTGGTTTCTCCTTTCCCCCGCAAGTTTGGACACTAGAACTGTATGCAGTAGCCTAGTGTCAGTTTCATCAGTAGAACATGCATATGAAAGTAGGTAAGCCTTTTTTGTGTTTCCTTAGCATTGCATTGGGTTTTAACGCTAAACTGGCTCTGATGCCTAGATATATTTATTGTCTAGTGACTGCCTTTTAGCATGTGGTGTAGTTGATGGCCCTTGTGGACTTAGAAGACTATGTTTGCTTGTTTTAAAGTGAAATTTATGAGGATTGGGTCAGCTGTATCTGGTTTTTGGTGGTTTGGTTTTTGTTGTGGGTTTGGCGTGGGTTTTTTTTTTTTTCCTACCTGTTTTTGATGATCATAAAGGTAAGTGGACTTTGCATGTTTAGTAGCCTACCATTTTTCTTAAAATTTGGAACTTAGATTTTTAGGGCTTTTTCATCTATTTTCCATTAGAAAGCTGCGAGGGTGCTGTTTTAGGAAACACATTTACATGAATTGCCGTTGCAGGAATCTTGCACCTTTGACCAAATAAAAAATATTTTCTGAAACCAGTATTGTGGTTACCTTCTTTACTATGTGAAATGTGCTTAAGTTTAACTTTTCAGGGAGTTCTATGACTAAGGAAAAACCTTTCTTTCAAACCATTCCTGCCCTCATGCAGGGATCCATGTCTGGATTGTTTAGAACTGCATGAAAAGAATCTGATGCTCTTTATTCTGCATCATAAGGCAGAGTAAGTTGATATCAATGCTTTTGCCATTTATCAACAAACTGGCTGCTGCACGAAAGGAGGGTGAAGAGTTTGTACCAGCTCTGAGGACAGATATGAGTGAAGCTTTGTGTGTTTAATTTATGGAAAGTTCCATACTTTTGGTATTGAGCTTCAATTTTTTATTATTCTAGACTTGTCAGAATGGATATACTCTAGTTCTCTAGTGCTTTGTTCTGTAGGTGTATGCTGGAGTTATGGTTGTTTCACCTTCTCTGTATATTATGTTCTTCTCTTCTGTATTAAATGTTCTCTAGATTCCAGGCTTTCCAAAGTTGTGGGTTGGTTTGCTTTAATATTTTTATTTCTTATGAAAATACTCTGCCATTTATTTCACCCAGTTTACATTGCATTATTAGTAAAGTCTTTCTTGGGTAGGGGTGCAACTGTGCAGCACAAGGAAATATCCTCCAGTAGTGTTACCACCTTGAGAGAATCTGCATGTTTTCTTCAGTATGTTTGAGTCAAATATCAGAGGAAGCAATTGTACTGCATGTTTGCAAAATACTGTGTTTTGTGAATTGAGCTGTATGAGTCTTGCCCATTCTTTATAGTGCTGCGAACAGATTAAAAGGAAATCTGGAGATGAAGAGGTTACATAAGACAAGTGAGAATTTTTTCTCTACAGTGGTGGGAAATGTAGTAAACTGAGATCTGGCATATGTTTTCATTGATTTGATGAAAACATTGAAATTTAATGCAGCCTCTTGAGTTTCCAGATAGCTTGCAATAAGTCAAATGTAGAACTTTCTGAAATTAAAAAATCATTAATTTCTGGAAGAACAGAGAGCTAGTTCTTGAATGCTGTTAAATGTTTGATGTTTTCATTTAGTTGTCTAACATTAGTGTATTTCAGCACATGGGGGGTACACTTCTGGTTAAAAAAAAAAATGGAAGCACTACATGCAGCATGTTATAATTTCAGACATTGTTTTCATTTTAGAACATGTTTTTGAATTTGAGAAATAACTGTTCAGCTCCAAAACGTACTTAACAGTTTATTTGGTATAACTGATACTATATTAAGCCATTTATTTTACACAGTATAAAGTTCCCATGAAGCCTGAAAGCTATGTGACAAATACAGAGGTGTTTGCCTAAACCTTTGTGGATTGATGCTAATTCAGAATATGAAAAGCAGTCTTTTCTTGTTTAAATACATTTAGCTCTATATGGCTAATCTACATTTTTGGTTAAAAGATGCCTCCAAACACAGTGTCTTTAAGGAACCATAAAGATAAAAGGAGTTTTGTTTACTGCATGCTAGCTCTAATCAAGGATTTTAATTTCTGAACTTGAAAAAAAGGAGGAGCATGGCACATTTCTTAATTCTCATGTTTGTGGGTGGCAGTCACAAGAAAGGAATGTTGAAGGCTACATAGCTTTTTTGAAAGGTGCACAAACTAACTTAACCTGATGGGTAGTAATAGGGTAGATTCCAGATTCTATCAGAGAAGGTGGGAAACATGCTTTGTGTATTTTTGTCAACATAACTTGAAACTGTGGGAATTTCATTTTTGTCTGATTTCTTAGAACTGTCTCCCTGCAGGTTGAAATGGTTAGAGCAATTTGTATTCCATACATCTACCAGTTGGTCTTGTTGATTTTCTCTCTCAATGGTGGCAAGAAAATCTTTCAAAACTTGCTTGAATATGTAGACTATTTCCCAGGGTAAAACATCATTTTCTGCCAAAACTTCACGAAATCTAGAAACAAAGAAAAATTGGAATCTGATCATGAGTGCTGAAAATGCTTGTTTCCTCTCTGGTCTTTGGGGGTAGGAAGAAGGAGGAGGAAATGACTGCATTCTGGTGTCATTTATTCCCTGCTGCCACATTTCCCCACACAATGCCCCCCCTCTCCCCCAAAAAAATTATAAGAGGAAGAGAGCTCTAACAATGTACTGGATGTGGTCCAGCTGTTATGAGGATTGAAAGCTACTGTTATTGGGCATGCTTTATAGTTTTTCTTTAGCCCATCTGTGTAGCTTGATTTAAACTGACTTTGCCCTTAGGTATATTCTGGGCTTTAAAAGCACGTAGCCTTGTTCCGTTGTTTCTCTGTGTCCCTAGAAAATGTTCTTAAAATACAGGAAGAGGTGAATTTTTCTTTGTAAAATGTGGGGGATTTATTTGCTTTAAAAGAAAAGTTTTGTTTGGTTTTGGGTTTTGTTTTGTTTTTAATACTGATTTGCTACTTTGAGAGTCGTTTGCCAGTGAGCCTGCTTTTCTGCATAACAGTGCATTGCATTAGTCCTTTAATTTGATTTTTGGTTGTTGGATTACTATTTAATAAATTCTGGGGATAAATAACAGAGGAAAATCTGAAAGTATTGAGAGGTCATGTGTTCAAGCGTGTGAGACTTCCCTTTCTTTGTATTAGACCAGGAAAATCCTGATTAAAAACCTCCTTCAAGTACAACGTATTAAAGATGTAGTTTTTAAAACACCTGTGAAAGTGTGTTCCAGTTGCTGGTCATTGTTACTTTGAAAGAAAGATCAGAGCCAAATAAAAGCTTGGGTTAAGTAGAAGAAACATTTATGATAGAGTAGTCAAAGTAAAATAATTACCTGCTGAGAACAGCTCCTGTTTGGTAAGGCTGGATTTGCGAGCACAGAACTTCAAGCTGCCGTTGCTCAGTAGCTGGAATTGTTGCTTGAGGATTTTGGTAGTTTTTCAGCCAGTTGTAATCCATACCAGTCTTCTGGACTTTTTGTTCATTTTCAATCTCTTGCGCTAGTCTTTCACGCTCTTTCAGGTGCCATTTCAGCTCCCTCAGTAGGGTTTTTGTAACTACTTCTGATCCAGGATATCTTGTGGGTTTGTAGGAATCATTTTTTGACCATTTCATCCAGCCAAAAAGTGGCATTTTTAAGCTGTGAGGGGAGAGGGGGGGGGAAAGTTTATTTCTGTCCAACTTACAGTTATTTATACTGGTAGACTTGCTTCTGAGCAACTAAATGTTCAAAGGAAACTTTATTAATGATGCTGAAATATTTCACAGTACAATATGAGTAGTGATAACAATAATTGCCAAACCGTAATTAAATCTGACAAGCCTTTTATAATATTTTCTGATTTCTGAGTTAACATAAATATGTGAAGTTGCAACATTTAAAGGGCATATCTGTCATCTTGGATATATTCAATTTTTTATCCTGATTTCAAAAAGGAAGAAAAAAATAATCCAAATCCCACTGAACAAACAAAACCCCCAAAACAAAAAAACCTCCACAAAAACCGCAAACCAATGAAACAGCAACACCCTGTCCCCAAACCAAAACAAAAAGAACCCCAACAAAACACAGAACCCCAAGCCTCCAAAATTTGATGTTACCTGGACATTTAAAAAGTGATTAAATAAAGCGCTGGAACTGTGCGTGACCTGCTTTTAAAAGCTCTGTATCACTTTTTATTTTAAATAAATTCATGTTTATGTAGCCTGGAAGCAGAAATCTGGTGGAATAGGCTTTTAAATTGCTGTTACAAATAGTGGTTACAAATCATGCAGATACAAGCATACCAGTTGGAATAAATTAACATAAATTACCTTTGCAGTTGTCTGTCAACAGTGTTGTTTCAGGTGAGTTTGCTTGAAGATCTCTTACTCTAGCATATCCTGTTTCCAGGGTTTTACTACTGCTGGAAGAAAACAAGGTGGGTTTTCTCTTTTTCCTTTTCTTTTCTTTTTTTTTTTTTTTCATTTACCCAAACTGTGCTTAGAAAAATGACTTTCTGTACTGAATATGACAGTTTAAGTTTTTCTACTTTTAAGGTTCTTTTTCATCCTCTGTACCAGAGAGAAGTAGTAATCCATTTAACCTAACATGGTCTCTCAGATACTTTCTACAAAGTCCATTAAGATCTCCTACCTTTGAATTGAGTTCTGGTGATGGCAGCAACATAAAAAAAGATGGTAACAATTTCAAATGCTTGTTGCTAAATCCATCCAAAGGTATTCTTGGTAGTGAGATGAATAATGATAGTCTGAAGCAACTACAGACGTGCTTCTAGCTAAAGTTAAAGCTGTCGTATGATGTGATGCTTGGCTGTGCATAGCTGTAGGTCACAGTTTAGAGCTGTATTTTTTATGCCTGTCGAGTGCTAAAAATAACTATGTTGCTTTTATCATCAAACTATACTTTCAGGCCATTGTGATGCTGGAAGACTTACCTCCCATTAGAGGGGGATCAGGCTGTTCTGCTGTCACTTTTAAACACCTAAAAATAGTTTTTCTGTAGTAAAGATCATCTAAGCCTTTGTTAAGCAAATGTTGACGCAGAAGAGCTCAGTTGCTCAGGATTTTGTTGCTATATTGAATATTTCTTCCAGATGAATTTCATCAATCTCATGGTACTACATTTTTTCATTAATGCATAGCTGTTAGCATTTTCAGTTAACGTTACAGATGTGTTTAAAGAAGCCAGTCTGTAACACCTACAGTGTGCCATGCAAGAAGCATGAATCTAATCAAAGGAATAGAATTATAAAGAAAAGCGAATTAAGGTCAGACTGATTGCAGAATTGTAAGTCTTACCATGGGTATTGCTTCTTCTCAACTGGCTGTTAGTTTCCTGCTCCCTCTTTCCTTGGTGACTTTTTGAGCATGTCCATTTTTAAGGTTCATTTCTTGGAATAGCATTGTGCGCGCTAAAGGTCGCTGGAGCAGCCATTTTCCATTCCAGTAATCGGGTCTCTTCTTACTAATCTAAACAGTAGTCATGGTCTGCAAAATGCCTTCTCTTCTGTTCGTTCTTGTTCTAATGACTGTCTTTGCTCCTGTAAGTATTTTTCATTCCTACTTTTTTGCATCTGTTGGTGTGTTGAACTGTTGGGAGAACAAGGGTTCTGTAAATTTGTTCTAGATGTCATGTAACATAAAGGATGACGTGTATGGCTGTTATTAAAGTTGATACTGCTTATACATTGGAAAAATTCAAATGTCAGTATTAATCCTCTTCAACTGGAAGGTTTTCACATTACATTCTGTGTGGTACTATGAAAAGGAAGGGAGCTAGGTTTATGATGACAGAACTGTCCTAGCAGATTTTCAGATAAAAGTAAAACGCTCCTTGCCACCTCCTTTACAGCACAGCTAACGTGTCTCCACTTTTTTCCCCGCCCTATCAAATCTGAAAGAAAACTGCTGTACAGTGTAAAACCATTGTAGTGTCTTTGCAAATTAGAGATGCATGCTGGAAGGTGTGCAGATTAATTGAGAAACCTACTCCAGCTGGTTTTGTGGTTTGTTGGGGGATAGGGAGAGGGTTTGGGTTTTTTACCTTATTGTTGGTTGTATCCTCAAACTTTGTGGCAGGATACTGAGGGTGATATTTATCTTTACATTGATAGGACATTAAAGATGAAAATCTGTAGTGCTTCTACTTTTGTATGCATTTCTGATCTGTGTTCAGGAAGAGATTACTGCTTATGTGAGGCAGGCATTGGGAACTGGAAATTAAAAGCAGAGCCGTATTTTTTGCAGTTAGCCAGTAGCTAATCCTGGAAGCTTTGTGGAAAGTTACAGTTCCATCCAACTATCCCTAAATGTACTCACGGTTTTGCAGTGCTGTGTCAGGATAGAAGTTTTGGCTGGGTCTGCTCCCTGAGGGCATTGCTCATTACTGGGTTTGTCTTTATTAGTAGCTAGTTATAATTTGACTTGGGGGAAAGAGAAAAGGCTATATTTTGATTCTTCTCAGCATTTTGTGGGCAATTTCTAAAATTGCAGTAATAAAATGACAGATGTTATAAAGTCTTTTACTACTTGTCTTTAGGTTTCTAGCTTTTTTTTTTTTTTTTTAATGTTGTTTGACTCTTCATTATTGGGGAATGGCATTTTAGTCTCCTTAATATTCATCTGGCAGTCTTGTGCTTTCCTTCAGTCTGTAAATTTAGACAACTTGGAGATGCCATGGTTTTAAAGCTATTTATGGTCTTCTATTTAAGCTTCTGAATCCTTCTTGTCTTTGGCATTTTGTCTCATTACTCACTTCTGTAAATTTTTTAAAAGTTTCAGTCCTAGAACTTCTTTCTTACTTACTTACCAAACCAATATTTTTATAGTTTCAGTTTTCCTTTTATGAATTTTTCTTTGCTGCTATTAGTGACTAAAAAACACTGTAATACTCGTGTGAGACTAGTTATATAATGAGTAATTTTTGTCTTTTTTAGTAAGCCATATTGTACTCTGCCTCTGCAGCAGAGCAGTTGTTCGCAAGTTGTTGGTTGTTTTTTCCCACCCCCCCTGTAAATTAACCCCAACTGTCTGTCTAATAAAAGGTTAAGTGAAGAGTCTTTGAACTTTTTTAAACTTTCTTTCGACCTCTGCTTACTTTGTTTTCCTAATTTTGGGGCAAGGAATGTAATGAGTTCCTAAAGCATCTGTTGTTTCTGTAACTTAATTGTCTTTGAACTGCAGTGAGCGACATCTGCTCTTATGTAGATAAATGAGAATGGGTGTCTTTTCATGGAGGCATTCCTTGTCTTATGATAGCTGTTCCTTTTTCTGTGGCTTATTTTAGGCTTGTTACCCAATGCTGTTCTCAAATTGAACTGTGGGAACAGCAAGGGTTGCTAGAACCAAAGTGGAGGTTTCCTTTTGTAAGTCAGTTCAGACAGTTTTAGTGGTCTTTCCTTTCTTGTTATGGCAGCTCTGGGTTCCTCAGCAGTCTTACTCCAGAACAATAGCCTTATAAGGGCACACGCTAATTGAAAATTGATTGGGGAAATAAGGGTGGCAACCAGTGGATAAAATAGAATCTTTTTCCTTGCATCCCTGTGTATTTATATTTTATAATGGCTATGTACAGAGCACTTTAAAACCCTGGTGTTAGCTTATTTTTATTCTATGGACTTCATGGTACCATGTGGAGAAGCTCTGATTGTGCAGCCATGAAGCTAGATGTAATGACTTCTGTCTTCTGTGCCTTCAGAGCATATGAAGAATAAATTCACCTTAGGAGTGGTTGACTAGAGCTAGGCAATCTAAAATAGGTTTGTGTGGCAGGGCTTGCATATAAGGAGATTGTTAAACTGGTGCATTAGTATAAGTGAGTGAAGACAGCCACGCATGAAATGATGGAGCAATCTGAATGCATCTCTACAGCAATGACTGCTTTGTGGTGAGGGTTTCTTATGGGTTATAGTGAATATATTTGGTTTCCCCATGGCTTTTACCTGTGCTTATTTCATGACATTTGGCTTCCAAATAGAGAAGTGAGGAATCATTGAGGTAGTGTAGCCCACATTCCCATAGTTATGTGGGTACACAAAGTGAGCATAATTTAAATATAATTACTCTAGAATAGGTTAATCTGTAAAGATTTGGTAAACGTAGATACAGCTTCTAATTAAGAAGGTGATCTTCATAATGACTGGCTCTGTGGATCACCAGTCACAATAGCGAGCATGCCCTCATGCATGTGACAGAACAGTTCTTACTGGGGCTGTGTGCTCTCTTTAGTATCTTCTTTCACCCTTAAATACGAGGCACCATTCCATTTACTGCTTCATTCATTCTGGTTAGTAGGAGGCTGTTGCTAGTATTTACTTGATTGAAGGAATGGAAGCGTCAGTCTTGTATGGTATTAGTCCATGTCATCTTTAAAGAATTCCTCCTAAGACAGTGCATTACCCATTGTGACAGTTACGTTCTGGGTATGTTTTGTACTGAAGAGATGCATCTAAACCCAGAACTTGCTGTGAGAACCCTGTTTCGAAGTGCTTTCAGCCACATTTGTGGCTTGATGTGAAGGCATGGAAGTCCAATTCATGACTCTAATCTTTAACCTGAAAATGCCTGTTTCTCAGAATGTGTAATCTGCTTTGGGAATTCCTCTTTTGCATCTTCCTATTTGATAGCCCAATTGTGAGAGGGGACTGGATAATTAAGATAATCTGGAATTAAATAACTGGGGTGTGGTTGCAAAGATTTAGCATTTACTGAAGTAGAAGTATTGCTTGCTTTTAAAGTTCTTCAGGGTTAAAACTTCTGATCTTTGTTGGTACTCTTACATGTTTGTACCTTACCAACTAGGAGCCTTCATCTCTGTGTTGAAGGCAGAGCACAACTACAGAGTGAGAATATGTACGCTTGTGATGTAAGTGCAACAGACAATATACAGATTTAAATAGTTGAAACTTACCACAGGGAAATAGAATGAACCAATGTGAGATGCATGTTTTGAGGGTGCCCAATATACCTGGGTTTTCACTTTATGGGTACAATAGCAAAGTGTAATTCCAAAGGAAGAATAAAGGTGAGGTGATTTTGTGGAGGTTTACAGGCAACTTCCTCTAATGTAAAGAGTAGCCTTAGAGAAAAGTGGGTTCTTACTTGACAGTCATCATAATAACCTTAATACCAGCTACTTTAAAAGATGTGACTGTTATGGCCAGGTAGTATTTCTTAGCTAAAAAGAGGTGACAGAAGATAGAAGACTAAAAGTTCTTTAGGGATCAGCTGTTTTTCCATTGTAGTGTTTTCTTGTGAAAAGGTATTGTACTGTAACTGTATTCTGGGAGAAAAAAGCTGCAAATCCAAGTCAGCTCTAAGCACAGCAAGAAGACTTAAATCTTAACATACATGTCTTAACATCACACACTTCCTAAACTGACAACCAGGTCATGTAATAAAAAATAAGACTGGTCAAACCTGGGGCTACTACTGTGGCTATGTGTAAGAATTACAGATTCAATACTTGCTGTACTGATTGAGTGTGCTGTTGGACAAAAGTGGGGTTTTTTGGCAGAAAGCCAGTTTGAGAAGTTATTAGTGGCACACAGCAGTTAGCTCTTCTGTCTTCGTGTGCCATGGGGCTGTGCTTTCGAACTGCCTTACTAATTCTAGTTAAAAATGAAACAAACCTTTCAAAAACCAGTTTAACCAAGTACTGCACTGATGTGCACAACAAGGTGTCGCAGATAGTGTGAACAGCTGGAGGAGCTTACTGTTTGGAAGATCTGATGGCATCTATGCCATCTGAGATGCTACTGACTCTGAGAAGAGTGAGATTTCATTTTTGTGGCTGCCTGTACCTAGCAAGTTGGATGATTTGCTTCCATTTATAAACACAGTCCCACTCTAGATTCAGTGATCAACTTTGCAGTGCATTTTGCTTTTGATTTGACAGAACAACTTGCTGTAGCTGTTTCAGGCTGCAGACAGATGGTGAGTCTACCTCCTCTGATCACTTCAGACAGCGTTTGATTACTGCTTTAGCTTTTTAGCGGCTACGAATGAAACTTGCCCTGAGCCTACATCAGAGGCCTCTTGGTAAAACTCCTTGTTTGGTCCTTTAGTGTGACAGCTAACAACGGTAGTAATTCAGTTTTAACACTGTTAATTGACAGAAAGTTGTGTAAGCTATTACTGTACTTCTGTTGCTGTGATAAATAAAATCAGAATATGTTTGAAGGTGATTTCTTCCAGTTGGACTGATTGTAGCATTAATGTCTCTGGTGTCAATGACACTTCACTAGTAGGCAGGAGAGTTACAGGCTTCAGTTTGAAATTCAGATCTTGCATTTGATACTTGTCTGTGTTCACAGGCATTTTTGAATTCAGCATGTTTTCCTACTTACATTGTATTTTATTCAGAGATTTTGTTAAACTGGATTTTATCAAGTTGATGGCCACATGGTTTTGTTTGAATTTTCTTATGGGGATTTTTTTTTTTATTATTTTTTATTTTTTTTGGCTGTGATTCGGCTGAGTTCCTTTCTTTTGTGGCTAGAGGGAAGGAATGAATTTTGAAGCTTTAGGAACCGTACATGCTTGAATGTTGCTAAAGGATCAGAAAAAGTGCATTAGAGGATCAGTGCTTTTTGTTCAAGTCAGTAAATATGAACACCCAGCTAACTTCTAATTCATAACTAATTATAACAACATGAATTTACAGAATTAACTGTTTCATGTGTGGTAGAGAGGAAGTTGCTATGTGGCTTGTCACCATCTGCTACAGGTAGTAGCTGCCTTCTTCCAGACATCCCTGCTTGACTTATGGCTGCAGAATGAGGAGCTTATCAGCAGCTCATCTGCAAGAAGAGTGCAGTTCTTTGAAGCCAGCAGTTCATCCCAGTCTCCTCCACTGACATAAAATCCCACAGCAGTAGACAGAGGATTTGGGCTGTTTCATTCCAGAATTTCTGGTTGTTTTTCTTGGATTTTAACTGCTTGTAAGGTGTAAGTTGGAAGGTCTTACAGAGCTGTTAGTTTGGTATAGAAGAAATATTTCTGAGATGTTGCATTTACGTAGTTTATCCAAATCTGAGCATTGGCATTCTAGTTTTGCAGGATTTTACAAAGTAGTTTTAGTGAATTCTCTTTCTCTGTTCCTCTCCCCAGCTAATTAAGGTTTTAAAACTGGAGCTCTGAGTAGTTTTGTGAGGAAGCGCAGTGACAGCTAGAACAGTTGTAGAATGAGGAACAGCTCTCGAGTGGAGGGGGGGATGCACCCCATCAATTCTTAGATTCTTAATCTGTTAATAAGTTTTTAAGATCTATGTTTTTGTATTTTATAGTGTTCACTTGTTCTGAATTCTATTCATCTTCTATTTTTGTGACTGATACACTATGGGCTTTGAATGACAGTACCTTATTTCTTTAAAGTTAGTATATTTCTGCAAGTAGGATCAGACTTCTAAAAATGTGGAACATGAAGTGCCAGTTAAAAGGAAAGTGATTTTTATATGTCCTTCAGCAAACCCAGTGGAAGTTTTTTTACTGCCATGGCAAATGTTAAGCTATGTAAAGTGTCACATTATTTTAGTCTCAGAAAGGAGGCTTTGAAACAGTCTACTATATATATTGTATCAAAATTCTACAACCAAATATTGCTCTGTGTGCTCTGTTTTCAAGTGATCCGCCCAAAAAACATCTCTAAATAGGTGGACAGCTTGTGTGTGATAGAAGCCATGACTTTGAGCAGTCTTTCTCTTGCAGTCTGTGAAATGAGTGACGCTAGTTTTATGGTCCATGCAAATAGGGATTTTATTTTTTTTTTCTGTCAAATGAGGCAAAACATAAGCAAACAGTACATCTATAGTAATTTTTTAAAATGGAGCCCTAAAACATTTTGATTTTTCATTTGTTTGTCTCTTAACATGGAAATGTTCTTGAAGTTACATGGCCTTGAATAGGAGCTTCTGCCCCAAAATTTAGTAGTTAATAGAAATGTAACTGCAGTTGTACAAGTAAGTATCTGAATACTCAGAATTTCATTGCATACGTGAATATTTTCGTTATACAATCAGGTTTGCTGTGTAAGAAGTGTTATTTTTTTCTTCAGGGAAGAAGACTTTGCTCATTTAGTAAAGCTTTTTTTAAGCATTGCTTCTAGAAACATTAACTGTGTATACCTTGGTATTGTAGTATGTCACTGAAAAGAGCCAAACAAATTGCCTGTAGCAGTTACATTTCAGATTCAGCAACTGATTCAATTTTTGATACCTAAGTACAAAATGCTTTGGTTAGTATTTCAAATGCTAAAACAAAAAGTTACCGAGTGTATGCTGCTGTGATGGCTTTGTTGACTTATTAGAGGTTATTCTATAGCTTGAAGAAAAGGAAGACCTTTCTCTAGCTGACTTTTTTTAAAGAAAGGCACCCTCGATGTATTTGAAATCATTTACATTTGAATATGTCAACAATTTCTGGTGTTAAACTGTGTTTCCCTTCTAAGTAATTCCCCCGAAGTGGCAGCTATATTTAGTTTTATGACACTGAATTTTCCTTTAAACCTAAGTAAGGCATACTTAAAAATATTTTGTCCCAATCAGATGCTCACAACTGAGTAGTCATCAGCACCGCTTCAGAAAATGTAGTTACACCACATGGTAAGGAATAATGAAAGTCTGCCATTATCTCATGAGAAACAGCATTAATTCTCTTCCAAAAAGAGACATGTTGGTACTATTTATTTTTTTTTTTTTCTGCCTTCTAGTTATCACTGCTTGGCAGGATCAAAGTTCCCATGTCTGCTACCTCTGAGAGTATTTTCCAAAATAAGTAGGTTTTGATGTGAATACACCTTCATAGGTAGCTGAGGTGTTGTTTTACAGATGCTAAGGCATAATCAAGAGTCTGGTGAGTGATGTTACTGACTGATCGGGTTCTCAGTGTTTACAGTTTTGTCTGCCTATGCCCACTTAGGGTGGACATGTGTCATGTTTGCGTGTTCTAGCTGGTGTTAAGGATGAAATGTGATGTGATTTGAATAACATCAAACTCATCCTTTTTTCTAAAGGAGGGGGAAGGGAGAAAAAAACAGGACATCTAAAGTCTCCTGCATTTCTTAAATTGCTGACTTCACGTTTTCTGCTAATGTGTTAGTCATAAAATGCCTCTTAATGGATCTTAATTTGGTAAAATTCTGAATGTGTTTCATACATGCAGCTGAAAGCTCATTGTTTGCTAATGTTGTAATGTATTTGGGGGATCAGAAGACTTGGGATGCTTCTGAAAGTCAGGTGTAACAGGCCCTGTCTACTGAAATACGGGTTTTCATTGTGTCAGAGGGAGTAGAAATGGGGAAGAGATAGCTGGTGTATTGGACAGACACATGCTTTATATATATGGAATCCAGAAAAGTCCCTTCATTAGTGTTGTCCTTTCCTACCCTGGAATTTCTGAATCTTTTCATTCCTCTGCTGTCAGCAAACATTTGTTGAAAATCATTAGGAAAGTGTTCCATCCCTTTCTGTTTGCCCAGGTATCTTTAGCAAGATACCTCCCACCAGTGATTACTTAAAAGGATTGTATTGTTCTTAGGAGAGTGCCAGAAGGCTTCATAACGATTTTTTTTCCGAATTTTACATAATAATGGTATTCTGTAACTTCTAATTTTACTAAAGCTGTAAAATTCGGCATTAAAATGTTGAAATGATGTAATGAAGGTTGTCTGTTTGTTTCATATGCCCATTTGCAATTTTCTAATGGAATACATTTTTCCTAAAGACTACAGCCTGATTCAGAGCATTGAGTGAGCAGTGTTTGTTCTTAATGACTGTCTATTAAACATTTTCTTTATTCATTGTGTGCCCTGCGGTTTGTATGTACTGCATGCTGTTTTCTGAAAACCTAATTTTGGAAAGAAAATACCCAGAAATCCAAACAAAAAGAAAATAAAATTATTCTAACAAGTCACTGAGGACAGTCACATTGTCCTAATTTTCCTGGATCTGTACAGGCGAAGGTCAAAAGCATGTGCATGCTTCTGTGAGCCCATTTTGAAATGCTCAGTACTCCAATTCTAGAAACATTTAGTTAAGTGTATCTGGTATTGCAGGCAGCTGTTTCTTAACTGACTTCAGCTGCTGCTGAAATACTCATGCTTCTGCAAGGTGCAAATAAATGGGGAACGCAGTCCTACATTTTTTGCCCTTAGCCCCTACCTATCTGTGGAAGTGATTTGCTTGCTGTTGCTCAGGCCTCTGTCAGTTGAGTACTATCTGCTCCTCCATGACAGCATTTTCTGTCCTAATAAGATGGCTTTTGTTCTTGTGGAAGACTGAAGGACAAGTTGTATTTACTGCATGATCAGGTTTTGTTGTCAGAAGATGTGTGTTCAGTGGACTCAGTGAGGCTCCAGTCTTACAGACATGAAAAATAGTTGGTTATATTACTAAAAGCTGTGTAGTACATGCGTGCAGTGCTGCCAAATGGAGATTATGTGGCCAAGCTTATCATGTTGCATTCAATTACTGAATCATAGAGTTGCAGAATGGTTTGGGTTGGAAGGGACCTTCAAGATCATCTAGTTCCAACCCCCCTGCTATGGGCAGGGACACTTGCCACTAGACCTGGTTGTTCAAAGCCCCATCCAGCCTGGCCTTGAAGACTGCCAGGGATGGAGCAGCCACAACTTCTCTGGGCAGCCTGTGCCAGTGTCTCACCACCTTCCTAGCAAATAATTTCTTCCTAATATCTGATCTAAATCTACTCTTTTTCAGTTTAAAGTCATTCCTTGTTCTCCTGTCACTACATATCCATGTAAAAAGTCCTTTGAGTTTCACTTGTGTTTAGTATTGGCAGTCCTGAGGTAATGGTTGGACTTGATCTTAATGGTCTTTACCAACCCAAGTTGATTCTGTGATTCTAATATATATTCAGTGGAATGACCTATTTAACAAGCAGTCTGACATGATGTGTATGAACTTTTCTGAATTGTACCCAGGATTCAGGCCTGTCACAGGGTGTTCTCTGTCCCAGCTGTTTCAGAAGGGTTAAAGTGATAAACATGGTTGCTAATAAAAAAGTCTGCTTGCTTAAAGTAGGCAGCTGTTGCTCATGGAGTAATTGTGCAGATGTTTGCAATCCTGATGAGCCCTGCTTTGAATGATACATGAGATCCAGGGGAAAATTGCAGTAGTTCTATGCCTAAAATACTGTTAAAGTAGGATCAGAAGCCATTTCTTGCTTTGTTGACAGCAGTAGGTGGTAAATGATGCTTCCTGTAGTGGGAAATAAACACTGATCTGATCGAGTAGTCTGTAGCAGAGCCAAGCTGGCAATTTGCTTTGTCAGAAAAGATGGGTACTCTGTGGCATCAAGGTACTGTGAATTACTCTATGATGAGAGCTGTGTGACTAAGGTCATGATAAAAATCTCTTGTTTTCATCTTTATTTATTTTGGAGTCAGTGTTGGTTATCATTTGAGTCAAGAAATACACTTCAGCAGGATCCTTTTACAGAATCTCTAATATACACCTGCAGGAAAGCAGGTCTGCTATGCATTAGCAAATTTTTGCACAGCAAAAGCTTTCAGTAAGCCCGGAGTTCAAAGTGCAGAACCATAGTTTTGACTTGTAGTTTGTGGGGTTTTTTTAAAAGGAAAAAAAGAGGGTGCTTTTAATGTGCCCAAAACTCTTCTACATTAATAGTTCATTTATGATATAATAATTGTACAATTGTTATATACACGCTGCTTCATTTTCTAGTGAAATCCATTTTGTTTTTTTTTTTAACACTGCTTATGTAGAAGAGGGTTTCTTTTAATCCCATTTCATTCTGTTTATGTCATGGATAGACTTTGTCTTGTGTGTAATAAATGTCCATAAAATTCACAGATTGGGTGATTGTGTTAATTCCCACCCCCATCCCTGGCGGCCATCATCTCTTGGCTCAAAGACAAAAGTTCTTTCCTTAAAGTGTTTACTCTCGTCTGCTTCCCTTGTCTCCAGGGAATTGTGCAAGAATTACTTGTATTTTCTTAATTGCATTGTGTCAGGAATTGGTGAAACAACTATTTCATCATTGTTCAGATGAAACTGTAGACTTTCACTAGAAGATGAATTCCTAGGTATTAAAAACTTAAACGGTGTTATTTTGTGAGCTCAGTAGTTTTGAATCTAAACCAAAAGGTTCGTTGTGGCACTTTCCTCAGGCTAGTATCTAACTGCAGAGACAAATTTTATTTCTGAAGTTTGTTGGAGTAGTTCCTGCTTGACATGGAGACTCTGAACTTACTGTATAATGCTGTTATTCCCAGAGATACCTGTGACTTGGATGAGGAAGTATTTATTGATTTGTCATTTCTTTCATTTTCAGGCTGCCTGCCACAGAGAGTGTTGGAACTGAATATGCTGAAAAATGCAGACAGGCAAAGACACAAGAGCCAGGAGTAGCTGGAAATGACCAGCTTGTCTATAAACCAGGTAAAAAAAAAATATATATATATATATACACACACACACACATGTTTGATTCCTATTATAATCTCACATACACGGGTTCTTTTCCACCCTGTGGTCTTTCCTCTGATATCTATGAAACTATGAAACCTTACTGTGTATTTATTATTTGTTTAATGCTGTATGTGCCTTTGTTTTGTATAAGGCATGGTATTAAAAAAGAAATGTTACTTTGTGGAAACCACCATGTATAATGCTGTTGTGTAGATACATGTGCATGGTTTATGGTACTGATAAATGATTGAAATACCATTTCAAGGAAAAGATACCACTTATTGGAGTCATGCTTTTCTTTATTCTGGTTTCCCATTTTTTATCCGTATCATTCTGTTTTATACTTGATTGTTGCTTTGAACTGCCCTTAGAGAGGAATTTGATTGCACTTCATTCACAGGAGCTCTGGTTGTTACTGCTATCAACTTTTACTTGCAGACAAATTCAAGAATATTATGTTAGGATGATTCAGTCAAGAAGATCAGTGTGTGAGCATGAGATTTGTACTGTTAATTTATGGATTATAAGGGTGAATGTTTTTAATGAGACTGCTATTAAGAGCTTCAAGACCCATTTGTATCTGTCAGCTGTATCAGTCTGGAGGTGTGTGTTCTATTTGGGAGCATGAAAATTGTCATAAATGATCAAGAATTTATCTAGACCAGGCCCTACCACTCTTGTTGTGTTGAGTACCAATGTAGTCAAGAAATAAGCTGCACAACATAGAAATGAAAAACTGATGTGCCCTGAGGATTTTGGAGTCAGTACCCCTTCTGTTGCTTCTTTCTGAATTGCTGTTCTAACTGTATAAATTGACAGCCCATTTTAAATCACAGAATCAGATTGGTTAGGGTTGTAAAGGAGCCTGAGATCATCCAGTTACATTAAAAACGTGCAAGTTGAAGAGGACTGCAGTGGAGAACAGCAGTCTTACCAGCAAAGGCTCTGGATTAAGCTCTTCAGGGCTCAGTCAGCAACAACTTCATGTACTTTGTGTTATGACTGAAGTAGCATGACTTAACTGTGAACTCCCAATGCTTTGTGGCTCAATGTAGGAGCCACTACACAGAGTGTAGTATTTCCTGTGGCTTTCCTTTCCCATGAGTTTGCTTGCTAACTGCAGTCACTTTGTGCATTAGAAGCTTTGCCCTCAGCAGAGTGATCAGTAATGTAGTAAGCATCTCATTTGATTCACCTAACCAGTACTTTCAAGTATACTTTTTAATGCATCTCATTTTAATTTGCTGGGGGATACCAAGATCCAGCTGTACAATTCCTTCTCCTAGAACTGGTAAATAGAAAAATCTAATCTTGTGTTATAGGATCTCTTCAAATTCAATTCAGGAAACAGGTACCAGAAGGAATACATCTGCTATATGGGCTACAATAACTGAGATACTGGAAAATGGCTCTTTCCATGGGAAGTAGACTGTTTTAGTCATGTCAGTCAACATACCTCTCTGGAATTTTCATGATAGTTGAAGTAAGCAGGCAAAATCGTCTTTCCGGTATGTTGTAATTTAACTGGGTTTTCAGTTTATTCTGGATTGGAATTAATGCTTCTTATACACAGAAATACTTTTCTGGTCATAAAAGAGAGTGGTGGGCAGGTGCATGTGTCCTCAGTGTACTATTTTTAGGTTGCAAGTGTCTTGCATTGTCTGTGTGCCAGAATCCAAGATGCATGTTTGAGCATGGTGATGTCTAACAGAGGTGTGCACTAGCTAGGTTTGTTTGTCCCACTCTTAATAATGTTAATAATGACATAAAATAAAACTGAAAAAGTGAAACTTCATGCCTTTCTTGCCAGTAAGTCTGTACTCTGGTAGGTCCTTGAACCTGCAGATGCCTCTCTTTTTCTGAAGACGAGTTCTCATTTTGGTATTTATCAGAACTTTCAAAAAGGTGTACTCAGATATATTTCTGTTCTGCAGAGAAAATGTTTAAGGCCTTCTAAGATGGTTACCCAATTCCAGGTTTGTTTGTTCACTGATAATATTTGGTTTCAAAGAAAGGTTTCATGCTCAGTTTTAGAGTGGGCCTTTTCATGTCATCTTTGGTCACATCAGTGTTTAGCTGAAGTCACCAGTTTACTCTGAGGCCCAAGACTGTACTGCCTGCTCTAGACAAAATTCTCACAGTTGTCATGGTATTGGTTCCCCAGGCAAACTCAGTAATGTTTCTTTCAGTTTAGGAACAGAGTACATGTCTTGAAGAAAAAAAACTCAAACCGTACAGGTTTTTGTTTTTGGCGGTGTAAACTAGATGATTATACGGCTGCCAGTTCTCAAACTCTGCATATTGATGATGGCTAACATTGGATGGCCATTTGCTTTTGGTATATTTTTTTCCCCTCCAAGCTTATAATATGAATCCTACCATTTAAATTTTTTGTCCCTCCTTTTTTATAAGTACTTTCTAGAATTACTGCTGTCCTTTGTTATATGCCTTAACACATTTTTCAAAATTGCAGTTATTAAATGGAAGACCTAATAAAGGTGGGAATGCTGTGTTGCTTTAGCAGGAATATGCTGATGCTGGGTTCTTTTCTCAAGCATCTTGAGATTTCTTCCAACATTGGTCAAATCATGCAAAGCTTCCGATGTCTCAGTAGTGACATGTTTGTGCCAGAGGGAAGCCACTCAAGCATTTGTGCAGTGTCGCTGTGACAGAATGCTGTATATGAGTTTTCCTGGGAAATCTATTTATAAAGTTGACCAGAAGTATTTTTGAGAGGACAGTTAATGTTTTCAAGGGACGCTGCTATTAAGTTCTGCTTCATATGTGTTTAGTAGTGCTGATTAAATCACTGTACAGTGATCACCTATAAATTGCATTACACAAATTCTAGGTAAAGAGCCTTTCTGTTGGAGGGTGGCTGCAGGAGAACTTGGGTTTTCAGTGCTTTGTGAAACTGTCTTAATGACCTGTCCAGCTTTTGGGACTTTGTTTTAATCTGGGAATAACACATTTGTAATCCTTGACACTTGAAGACTATTCGGGGGTGTTGGAGCAAATTCAGATGTGGTGCAGAGATGAAGGTTGTTCTGCCTGCTTCTGTTTCACTTATGTGTGCGATTGTTGGTAGCTTTTCTGAAGAAAGGAAACTATGACTCGGCAGTGAGGTGTATAGTCTTTTTTATATATACATATATATATATAAAAGATACATATATATATATAGAGAGAGAGAGCTTTTATTTTACTGTAAATATTGCCTCAGTAAAAATACTAGATTTCTTTCCTACTACTGTGTATTTCTTAGAGAAACAAGACATGAAGTCTCAAGTTTTTATAACTGTATGAAAATAGGTAAACTTCCGTAGTTTCTGATGAAACTCAGTTGAAATAAAGTGTTTCCACTTTTGATTGTAGTATAGTGGGGTTTTTAGCCCAATTGTTTAATTGTATCTTGCTAAATTGTTGCCTGCCAAAGTCTTCCCCTTCCACATGTGCCTCCACATCTGCTGAATTGCTTTTTTGTTTTCCGTGGTCAAACTGACAGACTGCTAAGCAGAAACACATGGTAGCACTGAAAGATTTTTCTTTTTTTTTTTTTTTTTTCTCCTCGTGTTCCCGGTGATAACAGTGACTAACTCCTGCAGAGAGACTGCAGAATGTAGTGTCACATTGAAAGGTCATCGTGATACCAGGCTTGTTTTAATTGCCAAGTTGTACAAATAGAGTGTTCTTCCGATCAAATTACAGGTTATTTTGTACTGTGTAAAGTTCAGTAGACTTTAGGGGAAATAACACATGGATACATGAATAGGGCATATTTTTTCAGTATTGTCAAATTCTTGGGAACAGGAATAGATTTGGCAGTTGCATGTAAGCTGTGCCAAACCAAACATAATTAAGAGAAAAGTGTATAGAATTATAGACTTGTGTACATCCTTGATGCTGATGTGGCTTATACATAGAAGCAATATTTTTCAGAGCTGCTGCCAGTAAAGCAGGTGCATAAATGCAGAAAAATCTCTTCAATATACTAATGTTGAAAAGTATTAATTCTATTAATACGTATCAGTATGTGGTTCAAATTTGACAGGAGTTAGGTTTGCAAATATTGTGATCATTTTCTGCTGGTCTTTCCTTCTCTCTATTGAAATAACTTACTCTTGGTTATTTTTATACCTAGGTACTTCAGTGGGTCAGTGTGAATCAAGTGCTCTGACTTATGTACCAATAAATAACCATAAATGTCTGGATTTGCCTTTAGCCAAACACAGAGAAGAGGTAATTTTGTTGTACTTTCTGTTATGGAATAAAGCTGGAAATCATGTTTTGTTTTGTTGTGTTTTTTGATTGGTTGGCTTTGGTTTTGGTTGGGGGTGGAGGAGGGTTTGGTGTTTGAGTTTTGTGAGTTTGGTTGTTTTTTTTTTTGTTTGTGGGTTTTTCAAGTTCTGTTCCTGTTTTGAGCATTTAATCCTGTTTTTAAAAGGAACAAAACCTTTGTTCATTTTAAAACACAGCGTAAAAATTCTTAGCAGAAGAAACTTTGGTGCTACACTCTGTTTAAAGATATTTATGTAAAATATGTAAGCAAGTGCATGCTCACGTGCTTTTCTGTGATCTTCGAATGTGTTTTTGGAGTCCAGTTATCTACAGATGCCTAGGAAGTGATAAAAATATGGCATAGTGTTTTACAGAGGTCTAATGTGTGGCCTGGAAGCTATTGATATTTCAAATGTGTTTGAAATCTGTTTTCAGTTGCTTTGTAGACTTATGAATTTTCTTGAAAAATTGTTTTAGATAGTGTCTCTGATAGAAAACAATACAGTTGTGATTGTACAAGGAGCAACTGGCAGTGGTAAGAGCACACAGATTCCACAATATATTTTGGATTATTGCTTCGAGAAATCTATCTACTGCAACATTGCTGTTACCCAGCCTCGGAAAATTGGTGCCAGCAGCATTGCCAGGTGGATTAGCAAGGAACGATCATGGACACTAGGTGGATTTGTAGGATACCAGGTATAAGAAAATTCAAAATGTTTTTAAAAATAGATTAATAAGTACTGTATTCTGTCTGGATTATGTTTAAGTGTATCTAGCACACTTAAATGTTAAGAGAATCTGTTTTTAAATTAAAATTGCAGGTTTCTAACTGTCTCCTGGTAAACAATCGTAATTAAATGTTTAAGCTTTAAAGTTGAATGACTAAATGACTAGAAATGCTAGTTAGACTCGAACAGAAATATTTAATGGTCTGCATTCTGGCAATTGGATGCATCTATTAATCACTGAAATTGTTGCAGGAGAACTATACTTTGTCATTTTTCATTTGAATTCCTGAGTTAACATACTTGATTTGTTTGACATTAACCTGTCAGCTGTGTCAAAACTTTCTTGCATTGTATGGTCAGATGGTTTCACTAACATCGTACTCTTTCGTCTTAATATGTGGAAAAACTTGACCTAGTTTTCCTCTTAAGTTTGCCTCCTCCTTTTGTCCAGCTCTGCTCCAAACTTGGTTCTATCCCTCCATTTATAAACTTGATGCCACTTTCATTTTCTGACACAGATGCTAGTTCCTCAATCAGCTGTCAGTAACCATAATAATCTCCTGTGATCCTTGTTTCGCTGGCAGCTAGAGTGAATAATTTTGATGGCTTAAACTATATTTCCTTTTGGAGTTAGTTTCAAAATGCATGTTCCTGTAAATACATTAAGTATCTGTTCTCATCCATATTGTTTTTCTCACCGTGTTAGGTGAGCTTAGAGAACATTTCCACGAAGGAGACAAGGCTGCTGTACATGACAACTGGAATTCTTCTTCAGAAAGTAGTTAGTGCCAAAAGCCTAGCTGAATTCACACACATTTTCATTGATGAGGTAAAATTGATGGAAATAAGTTTAAATTTCATAGTAAGAAAAACTTTAATTTTGTCTCTTTTTATATGTTAGAGAAACTAAAATGCAGACATCTGCTTGTAAAGATGCTTTGTGTAAGTTGTAACACTTTTCGAAATGGGGCTTGTCTCGGTGGTCCATCAAGCAGCAAAGTTTAGAACTGAGGGTGTGGGGAGGATTTTGGGGCGTACTTAGCTTTTGATATGATTGCCTTGAAATGTTTTCTGAAATCCTTTATGTGGATTTTAAGAACTTGTCTGCCTAGTACTATCAGGAGGAAGCTGCTAGTTTTTGTTGTCACTTGGCTGTTACTGCCCTTAGAGTTCTTACTCTTTAGTGATGTCCTGAAAAATAAAATGGCTCTCAAAGTTCTCTGTTTTCTTTCTGGATTTACTGTCCACTCATGGGTTCATTATTATTGCTGTCACTTCACTAAAAAGCTAAAGGAAATATACTTGGTATTTTTGTAATTCATGTGTTTTTTACATGTTTCTGTGCTTATTTTCTGTGGTAAGCAGTATTTGACTGTTAGGTGTAGTCAGAAGTGAAATTGTGCTTTTGCAAATCAGGAATGTAAATCATAGGTTAGATGTGATGCAGGACTTACATCCTGATGTAGTGATAGAGGACTTAGAGCCTTTCTGGGCTTTGGTTTGGTGGGGGTTTTTATCCTGGCTTTTGTTTTTATTCCACTATGGTACTTTAGCTGAGAGGGACTTGTCTCCCTGCTCCCCAAATATCCAAGAATCAATACTTGGTATGCCATTAGACTATTACAGTAATCATGATGGCTGTTATGACTGCGCTTAAAATGGCATGTTGAAAACTTGGAAAAGATTGAGCAAATAGTTACGTTTTTGTATGAAGAAACTTTAGGACTTCATTTAAACAGAAAAAAGAACCCAAAACCCACAAATCCTAAAGAATTGTGCCAGTTACCTTCATGGGAAAGATTTGAGACCTCTTTAATATATTAGTAGAGTCCTGTAAACCTCAATACATTTACGCAAAAGATAAGGAAATGCAGGTTAGATGTAGGATGCAAAAGTTTAATAGACGATGCATACTTAGAAAAGTGTTAGATTGTTTCTTTAGTTTTAAAAATTATTAATTGGATATGAAAATTAATGAGGGAAGTTTTCTGGCCCATTGTGCAGGAGAACAGATTTATGCAGAGATTACTCAAACCTTACTTGTTTGGGTGCTGTAATTTGAATTGTTGGTGTCAGCTTGTACCGCTTCTTTCAGCATCTCCCAGCTTTCAGGATTATATGTGTCTTTTGCTTCCTCGGCCAAAATTCTAATCTCTCCTGTTCCCCAGTAGCCACTTTTTCCCTCCCATATCTCCCACAGACTATGATCTTGATGCAGTAGTAAGCATACCAAAACCAGCATGTTCTTCACTGCATTCTTAATTGTCCCAGCCCTTTTAAAGTACTGTGGGTATTTAGGAACATACCTAAACATAGGTCCAAAAATCATGACTTCTCACAGCAAGACCTTGCTGTCACCCTGAAAACTGCTTTAGCTAAACCATTTTCATGATGGTGCAATATATCTTTATGTTAGAATATGCTAATTACCTTACAGGGCATGAATGGCAACCTTTGAAGGTTGAGCTCTGGAAAAGCTTCTGCACTTAATATATTTAAACTGCAATTCAAGAAAGAAACGTGATCATCATTAATAATATTGAGAGGAAGTATTTATTGAACTGCAAAGAGTAATCAGAAAAGTCAGGTGCGAGGATATATAAAGAATTGGTTAGAAAATAATGTTTTAGAGAGTTGTGTATTTTGATCACAGCTAGAAGCCATTGGAAATAAGAGGTGTTTCTTTATTTGTTTAGCTTTTAGACAAGTCATCGTAGTCCTTGCCGGGATCATTTGTAATCGTAACAGAAAAATTGACTTACCTAACTTCAGTATCACCTCACCTGTTACTGTCATCTGTAGTAGAGCTAGTGGATAGAGCTCAGGATTGGTTACTGTAGTCATTCTGCAATTTTCTTGACTTAAGAGCATATGAATTTCACAATGGGTGCTGTAGTTGTCTGAAGAGCTGTGTTGGGATTTTTTAAAATGTGATTAACATTCATACACTTAAATGCTATGTTTTATTCTGTGAAACTGTATTGTTCCAAGTTACGAAAGTAAAACATGAAATTGAGTAGCAAAGGAAGAGATTGCCAAAAAGAAAAGCATGAATTAATGAAAATTAAATTGTGATTAATGTCTTCCAGGTGCATGAGCGCACAGAAGAAATGGATTTCTTGCTCTTGGTGATCCGTAAACTGTTGCATACAAATTCCCAGTCCGTAAAGGTAGGTTCAGTTATATTCTGCTACTCTTGCTTGTGAGGATAATTTTTTTGCATTTTTTTTTTACCTACAAGGGACATGTTTTAAAGAATTTAGAATAATTGTGTCATTATTTTGTTACTAAAATGTTACCTAGTTGGCCACTCTTCATAGCAAGCCAGCTAAAGGGCATTCTTTTTCTGGCTGCTGGAATGTGTCCTGAGAGCCTTTTTTTTTTTTTTTTTTTTTCACCCTCATGTTAAAATGCATTAGTTTCTAAAGTCTGCTTAAGGCTACAAAAATACAAGATGGATATTTGACTAGAATTGCATATTGGGTATTGAGGGCAATGTTTATCCTTGGTTAAATGTGGTAGCATTAACTCTTGGAAGTACTGAGCTTTTTTAAAAACTTTTTTTTTAATGTATTTGGAAAAAAAGGAAAAAAATAAACTTGTGGTGTAATTTCTAGGCAGAACTGGTAGTAGAACATGGCTGAGATTTTTCTCTGCATGTTAGGAAATTATGCTTTGTATTAAAACAGCGTTTGCAGAGATGTAGCATGACATACATACTCTTTGTGGTCTCAAAGTAATTAACTTCTGAACTGTAAGAAATTAAATACAAGTGACAGAGTTAGGCTCACTGTCTATTTCTGTGGAGCTATTTGGGACTGCAGAAATTTTGCAAGACTGTACATGTCCCTTAAGTGCTTCCGTTAACTGTTCAAAGTTAAGTCTGTTCAAAGCAGACTTAACTTGAGTCTATGTTGGCTCGTTTTGTTGTTATTGGAGTGGAATTGCCACGTTGATTCTGAATTGGGTAACTTGGTCTTTAGACCTTCTAAGCATGCTCTCGCGGAAAGTGCCCTTCCAGTTGGCACGGAGCATGTCTGTGCCCTTCACATCTTTCACTTTTTATCCCTTTTCTTTCCAATAAGACAACTCACTTGTCTTTAAATTCAGAGGCAGAAGTGTGAAGCTGTTCAGCTTTTAACACTTGGCTCTGCTTCCTGAGGATACCAAGTAATTCAATCATACTCAGTTTGAAAAGTTTGCCCATGATGCTGATTATCTGGTTGGTGTCAGTGGCAGGAATCCCTACAGGTCCTATCATCTCTTCTGTTAGAAAACATTAGAAAACATTCTTCTTTCATAGGTTTCTGATTTTTTTAGTTCTGATTATCTCAAAATTGTCACTGGAAAACCTTCTCCTTTATATCTTTCTCTGCAGTTGTTTCTTCAGGTGACAGTTTCATATTGTATAAATCTGAGACAGTCTTACATTTGAGGGGGTTGCTTTGAATTTTTGTTCAATGGTGGGGAGTGGTGTGAAACTGAGGGTTTAGGGTTACTAAAATAATGAGTAATTTTAATAGAAATGTGTGATTCAACAGAATTTGATAGCAAGGTCCACTCTATTGCATACAAAAGAGAATGTCAGAACTAGCAAGAATTTACACAGTATTGGGTTAAGTGATTTATACAGAATTGAATTGAAGTAATGTGTAAAGAAACCAAAAATATAAAGGAATAAGGGAGACCCTTCTGCTGGGTCATGAGGTTCAAGCTAGACCCCTTTGCTTTCTGAACTCCTGATGGAGCCTGTGTGTGGTTGGATCTAGTCCTTGCCTCAGACTTGCATGATGGTTTGTGTCTGAATAAATTTAGAAACTAAAATCAAGGTAGAGAGATTGTGTGGGGATGCACCACCACAAGGGGGGAACTCTTGATCTCAGTTGCTGTGTTTTAACACTATAGAACAGGTAATTCAGTTTGAATCTGTGTGCTAAGCCCAGTGTCTCCTACTTGATCCCTTTTCAGCCCCTTTTGAAAAACTGAACAGAGTTCAGTCATGTGGCAAATTCATTTAGAAAATGCAAGATTGTCTTCCCACCCTCCATGAGGTAAAATTGTGTGAGGAAGCCTCTTTAAAGGGTAAAATTGTATTTATAATTCAGGGCGATATGAAATACACGAGGTGTTTGCCTTCTAGTTTGAATACTGCAGACCTTGGAAGTAGCAGGTAATTCAACATTGCATTGACTAACAGGATGGCAGAAGTGATTCTGACATAAGGGGGACAAGGTATACCTGTTGTGGTTTACTACCAACAGTGTTATGTTTTCTGGCAGATGACTGGTGCAGATTATTGCTTTTGAATCACAGCAGACATTTTGGATATTCTAAGGTTGATTTTGCTGGGATGGGGTTGTTGCAAGAAAAATGGCTCTGTTGTGTCAGACAAAGCATTTAGCTTTGATTGTCTTTAAATGTGCCTAGGATATGTACCTGTGGTAATGAAATTAGACCATTTTAGCATAAAGAGTGAGATTCCAGTATAGCATGGCGTTTTGTGTTCAAATGAAACTTTTACATCTGTTGTGCAATTTTTTCAACAGGTAATATTGATGTCTGCTTCCATCAACTGTAAAGAGCTTGCTGATTACTTTGCACTTCCAGATAAGAATGGTCTGAATCCAGCCTGTGTAATTAAGGTGGAAGGCAAACCTTTTGCAATCGAAGAATATTATCTTGATGATTTGAAACACATCGTGCAGTTCAAGGTATTGTAAATATAAATTTATTTCTTTGGACATAGTAAGGAAAAAATTGAATAGTTAATTGAAATCTGTGTAATAAAATTACAAATAACTTATTTTACATTAAGGTTCTCAGTAAGAATTAATATATGATGGTAGAACAGGAGTCTCCTTACCAGCAGCCTGGTTTTTCTTTCATTTAAAATGGAATGGTTGGGAATTTTAAGTAGCATGTGGCATTTTGTACCATAGTTTGCATCCAAGAGGAACAATGTGAAAGTCTGCGCAGAAAGTAACCTATGAGGATTTTTCGGTCTCTTTGAATACAGATGGCAGACTTGGGCAGTATTTCCTGGGCTTGTTCATGTTGCTGTTATGTATCAAAGGCAGGAAGAGCTAGGAAACAGTAATCAGAAAAGAGGCATTTATGATTAGAAGTTTGATGTTATCAAGTGGCTTCTCTTGTCAGCTGAGGCTTGCATGCTTCTTATTTTTTCCCTTTTTTCTTTTTTTTTTTTTAAATATCCCAAGAGCTGTTATGCAGTAATTTTGAACATATTTGTTGCAGCCATGTAGACTGCTGTAGCAAATACATAATTTTGAATAATGAAAATATGTTTGAATGATAGACATTCACAAAATCCCTGATGGCCTCTTCAGAGATGTATGGCTGTGTTGGAGAATTACTGTTCTAATGCCTGAGGAGGGTAGTAATTGCTGAAGATTCATTTGCTGTGTCCATCATTAGCTTATAAACTCCAGTGTATTTGTTTGTAGAGCTCCTGAAGTACTATTGTATAGCATGTATCTGTATAGACAATAGATAATGAAGGAGTGAATGTAAGTTCAAATTAATTTGGTATTTGTGGTTTTATAATAGGAGCTTGTTTTGCAGCTGAAAAACAGCTGTGTAGATATTTAGTGCCTGAATTCTTTCGTTATTATCATCCAAGACAAAATTAACAGGTTAAAGCAAAGCAGAATAAATGCAGTCAGGCTTTAATAGTGACAACCACTCTAAAAATAACTGGAGCATGGGAGTAATTATTAGTCAATTTTGGTAATTCAGAACACTATTATGATGTTAATACAGTGAAGAAGGCAGGGAATGCACTTAAAAAGTAGCAGTATGTGAACGTATTGTTATTATTGAGCTTGCATCCCTGAATGCTGCAGAAACTAAATTAGATAAATAAACTGATTTTCTTATGTGAAACCCAGAAGAAAATAATTACTTATGCTGTACACAGTGCAGGCATTGGCTATGCTTCAGCACAGGCAAGCTGAAATAAAAGGCTGTCAACCACTGAAGTTTTAATGCAGCCAACAAAAGCAACTACATTTGTATAGCAGTTGACCAGTTTTTTATATGGCAGCTCAGACAGATAATATGGAGGAGATTATGTAATACATGATTTTTGTAAAAGATTTTTGATGATGGATGGCAACAAAAAAAATAACCAAGAAATTGAGTAAGAAGTCTACTTCAGTCAAGTTGCATTTGTCACAGCTGCACGTTGAGCTGAATGTCATCTGCCACACTTTTCACCTCTGAGGTCAGGAACAAAAGGAACTGCTTTCAGTGCTTATGCCTTACTTTTTTTTTTTTTTTTTCCTCTGTGTATATGAGCATTTAGGGGTTTGGTGTTTGTTTTTTTTTTTGTTGGTTTGGGGTTTTTGGAGGGTTTAAGTTTTTATGTTTCTTTATGTTGTGTTGTCCTAGCTATAGCCATTCTTTTGTTCAGTAGGAGGTGATTGTCCAAGCTATTTGTACCTTAGGGCTACAATAGAAGCACATAAGTGCTCTTGATTTTCTTTTTCTTACTTTCTTTTTTCCTTAATACATATGAAAAAAACCCCATATGTATATAAATTGAATAAGAAAACTCTGATGTTTGGTCTCGCATCTTGTTTCTTATGTTGTTATGTGTGGAGATTTTATCCAAATAGTAGTTTCTGTACTGCACTTAAAAATGTGGAAGCTCTAAAAAGATTTATGTAACATCCTAATAACAATAAAAACAAAGCTGGAGTGTTAAGGTACTTAATGAGTTAACACTGCCATATGGAAGCAGGGGCACATCTTTCATCATGTTAAAATCAGTTGGATAACTGCCTGAGGTAGAGGATTCAGGCTTTAGTTCTTAATTAGCCTAGAAGAGCTTGTAAAATTCACATAATACAGAAATTAAAAGTAAAAACAGTCTTTGCTTTTTGCATAAACACAATTTTCCCAAATTTCCTTTTTGTTTTTAAAATTAATAATTAAAAGTCAGATAGATAAATAATAACTCATTCCTGAATCATCTTGATGTAACTGTCTGGTGTGCTCTGAGGTATGACCCTTTGTTCCTTTTCAAAAGAATCATGAAATAATCGGTTGTTACTGTATAAATGTAGAATTATTTTGTGAATCCTGCAGAGCTCTTGGCTTTAATTTGTCATGCATATCTGTAAGTGAGTATGTTTTAAAACTGTGCTTGAAAATATAAATTTTCTTTGAGCAGTTCTGACTTGGTTAATTCAGTGCATTTGCAGTTCACTGATATCAGCTTTGATTTGGAAGATAAATAGACATGCCAGTCACTGTTTTTATTTCTGTATGCCTTTTTGCAGTAAACCCTTTGCTGTGGCTAGATAGACATCTAGCTGAATCAAAGATAAAGTTTTCCAATTCAATTACGTCATTTGTATGAAAGAATAAAAGAGGGAAGGAAGCGTGAAACACTTCAGTGTAGCGCTGTCTTAACACTTTCCTAGGTCATTTATAGGTGCTACTGTTTCATTTGTGAGTATAGGTTATAAACAGTAGTTTCTTTTTCTTTTAGTGTAATGACCTTCATAAGTACATTGTTCTGGATATTTAATTGGATCATTTTTTTTCATATCAGCCCCCTCTAAATGCCAAGGAATCAGTGAAACCCAGGTTTTGATGAAAAATGCGTGAAGGCTATATCTATGGGCAAATTTAAAGCTAGTTGTGTAAATGTTTACCAATTGCTGTTGTACAGTATTGGAGATACCGAATGCAAATTAATTGTATAGTTAATTCTATGAACAGATTCTGAAAATGCATACAATTAGGAGGTCTAGATGCTAGATTATGACAGTAAATCTGTGAAATCACATGTCTCTACTTCTTATCTAAGGCAAAGAGTCCCATTTTTGGCTTGCAAATATAAGATCTCCTTCATATCCCTGGTAATGAAGTCAGAGTACTGATGAAAGGTAGTCAGCTGCTGTCAAAAGCTATTCTGATTTTGTTGTATTACTTCAGTCAGCTCTGACTGGGCTTTTGTATTTCCTGTTCATCACATTGTTTCCTTTTATTAGGACTGATGTGGAAGCTTTGTCAGGTTAAAAAATGCTAAAGGTAGAATTGGTGACAAAACTGAATAGACAAATTTGACAGTTATATAAGCAGGGATAATTTAAGAACAAATAGGTCACTTTCAAGCATGTATAAAAGGATACCTGGCTAGTTTATTTGTGAGGTCAGAAGTGGAGAAATTATCGTTAAGTTATTATAGGTGGCTTTTTTTGACCCTCCAATCCATCCAAAGAAAGTAGGATACATTTGTCAGGGTTTTCAGAATGGAGTCTTCCTGCAGACGTCATGATGTAGGGTTGCAGGTTGACTGTTAAGGATTGGAAAGCTGAGCAGTTAGGTTGCAGCAATACATCTCTTCAGCTTTCATTTAGCTTCGTTAGATAACTCTTTGCTTTGCTTTTTTTTTTTTTTTTTTGTGTTACTCATGGCTGTTCAGCTTGCATTTTACATTTCTTTCCAGGAGTAGATTTTCCCCCTACATTTGCCTTGTTGAAACTTACTGGTTACAGCTGCATCTTACCTTCTGTTGGTATTAATCTGCATGTATTTACTAATTACTACAGACTATGGTATTTTTATTATTGGCATGTGCTCAAAGCACAAATGTTCAGTTTTCACTGTTACTTCTATTACAGTACCATTTTTTTATAAGTATAAATGAAAAGTCCAAGCCTAAATAAAGCTGTATTTGAATAATAAAATACTGTTGTAGTATATCCAGCAGCAGGTGAAGGTGATGGATAAACACAGAGAAACACTTGGTTGAGCATAAATGAAAAAGTGGAGGCTTATGAGCTAGTGATTAAAATGCATAATTTCTTAAAGGATACACAAGTGATTGCTCTAGTGTGTTAGGTTTCTTGGGAAAATCTGGATGACTTAGACTGTTACCGGATGACTTAAACTGTTAGGTTTCAGCATAAAAGTAAATGAAATACCTCATTTGAGGTTAGAGGGAGGAAAAAGGAAAGAGCTTCAAAGGTATAATAGGAGGGAAAGAAGTGGAGTTTGACTATAGGATTTTTAATTATTTGAAGTATGTGGATGGCAGATTACACTGTCTATAAATACAAGCCTATAAAAGTTAGAGGTAGTGGTTAGTCCGGTAAGGAGTTTCCACTAAAATGAGGGGAAACCCTGAGAGAGAAAGATTAGCAATGATCAGAAGCCATCTTCCCTGCAGAGGAGGAATGTGTAGTGTTATAGACTGTTCCCAGAGCATAACCCAGAGCTTACCGAACCCTAATTCAGTAAGCATGTTTTTTTGGGGTTTTGATTTGGAGTTTTTTTTGTTTGTGGTTTGTTTGTTTTGTTTTATTTTTTGTCTCTGCTCTGGAGACTTGGTGAGTTTATTACAGGATGCTACAAAAGAGTTGATAAGAGTCGTCATGGTTGTATTGTGTACAACAGAACCATAGCTCTTCTGACAGTGTGTGACCTAAAACAAAAAATCTATTAAATGCCAGAGGTGATACATGATTTATTTGACAGTCAGGTAGAGACCCACATTATAGCACCTGTGAGAAGGGTTGTGCATGCCTAATACATATTCCTCTCCTTATCATCCATGTGTTCTGGTTAGATTCGTGCCTAACACTTCGCATAAAGAGTATGTCTGGCAGACTTTAGGGAATAGAGTGTGGGCTAGTGGTTGTCTTTAAGTATGTAAATATCAGAAGTATTTCTTTAGCATTAAAAGGTAGCATGCTTGAAAGGTCTATCTAGAAGGTAATGAATGCTTCAGATAGTTACTTCTTTGTACAGCTGCTGTGCTTGATCAGTTTTAATGGAAAAGCACTTGACAAATCAACACATATACATGATCTACGGTCTTTTGGTCTGTTACACTGTGTTAACCTCAATACTCTCTTCACACAGCTTCCTACTCAAATAATTGAGGAACCAGTGATAGTAAGGGAAATGTATGAAATAGCAATGTCTTTGATCCAGTCATTCGATGAGTTAGAGATGAAGAAGAATAGGTAAGACATAGTTCGAGTTCTAGAATCGCCGGTTCTTTGGGGCAGTAAGATGCTAATTAAGGAACAGCAGCAGTCCATGTATTCTAGGTATTAGTGGCAACTCCATTTTCTGTGCATTTCTGCTTTTATGTTACGTATCTGTGTGATTTCTACTGAGGGTAGTTATACTAAGACTACTTGCAGGTCTTACGGAATAACCTGTGTCTTAAAGTACACTTCATGCCGTAGAGTGTAAGTGACCATTCAAGCCAGCCATGCCATATGGAAACTAGATTCTTTGCTGTAGACCAGAGTTGAATAATATTTATACGAAGAATAACACCAGAACTATTTTGGCTTGTAAACTAAAACATACATTAAGCCATGACTAAAGAATACAAACTAGCATTAATTTTTCACTGCCTGCTTAACTAATGCCTTACTGACTTTTGAAATAGTTAAATATTACTTTGTTTCATTGTGTTTTGTAAATTTTACGTCAGGAATGACCGCCACAAAAAATACAAGTTCTGTATTATCTTGAGGTGATTTTAGCTTCTTGACTCCTAACAGACTGATTGAATGTGTCTCCCTCTCAAGTTTCTCATGACCTGTAGTTATTGATAATGATTAGCTGTTTTACATGCCAGGCTTCTGTTAAATGTGTCTAGTGGTATTTTTGTGTCTAGTGTATTACATATTCTTGAAAAATTACTGAGTAAGTTTGTCTAGAGTTCTACAGTAGAATGCTACATTTACATTCTAAATTTTTTGGTAACCTAATTTTGATTCAATTCATTGCTAAGTATGAATGCTTCTGCTTTTACATAATTTTGAAGACTAAGCCTAATGATCTAGTTCCAATATTTATATGCTGGGTATTCCAGAATGGATAGCTGCAAATAGTGTCCTGAATTCCATTTCTTCAGGAAGTTTAAGTAATACTTGTTACAAAAAGTGCACAGTTCTGCTTATTCTTTCAGAATAAAATAACTTGGGGTGATAAAGTAGACTGAAGTTGTGAAACTAATGAAACTGCATATTCTTGTTAGGGAGGAAAAAAACTTGAGTGTTACATCAGAACGTGGCAGTGTGCTAGTATTTTTACCAGGTGAGTATATGCCTTAACTTCATTTTTCATTTGTCACCTAACAAGTTTTCTTCTAGGGATTCATTAACATGTTTTAACTGGGGTTCATTTGTCAATTTAGGTATTTTTCTTGCAAACTTCTTTAAATAGGGCGATAATTGGAAACGCTTTGAGTTAAAAGTAAGACTCTCTATGTTTTAAAAATGAAGTTGCAGTAATAAATTCTACAGTTAATCCACAGAAATTCAATTTCTGGGTTTTTTTTAGATTAGCTATTAAGTACTGCATGAAGTTCCTAGGATTCCTTTACAAACCTTTTCTTACCTGTATATTGTGTAGTCTTAATTCACTTCTTTCTTTCCATGTACATGGGTTGCTTGTTGTAGTAGGACACTCAGAAGCATGCATTATGATATAGCAATTAATGATCAGAGAGATGGTCATGTACAGTTTTAGTTTTCTTAAACAGTAAACCTGAGTTACCTTATACTGCCTCTAAAATCTGGCTTAGAGGTTCAATAAGAATGACAGCCAAAAAAAAGCATGCAGCAATATTTGTGTAACTAGGCTGCAGACTTGGTTTCCTGAGCATCACAAAGCTGTTACCTGATCGTTTCAGGTACACTTTTACTTCATGAAAATCTGCTACTTGAAAACTCCGAAAATACTTGGTTGCATACTAGTGGAGAGTCATCTTTGTGAGTCTGGAGCAGCTGTTTCCTTGGGCATAGTGGGGTCTGTCCCAACCAGGAATTCCTAACTTTATGTAAAATCTTTATGAATGTAATTTTCCTGCTGTGTTGAGCTTAGCAGTAAACATCTTAGCACTAGGGCTGGAAACACAGAACACAACACAAAAATACACTGCACTTGCAGAGTACCTTTTGATGGAGGGTGCTCCCTGCCAGCTGCAGGGCATTAGAGCTGCCTGTCTTGGAGTTACCTTCTCTGTAAAATGAATGGGTAGAAGGAATTACTTCATCATGTCAATGTAGGACCCATTCCAGTTTGCCGTTAATCAAGTAGAGAGACCATCTGTGGTGCCTCTGGCCTCTCATATTAGAGTTCGTGTGGTGTGCTTTCAGACTCCCTAAGGCCCTGTGAGTCTTCATTTCAGGCTGAAATTACTCTGTCGCTTTCAATTCCCAAAACTTTTATCTTTCCTTTGAGGTCTTGGTTTTTTTGTTTTTGTTTTTTTTTTTACTGTGCTGCTGACCCTGGTGGTTTACAACTGCAGCTGCTAAAATGAAACTCTTGCTTAAATACCTTTTGTCAATTCATGTAAACCTGTGTAGGTAGTGTTTTCTGAATTAGTTGATTCTTGGGTTTGTTTTTTGTTGTTGTTGTTTAGTGTTTGACCTTGGCCTGTTTTGTAACTGGATGCTCAGGAGTGTCTTGAACATGGGATTAGCAAATGCCTCTTCAAATCTTCTTCAGAAGTAGTCTTTATGCAGAACTGGAGAAAAGGAGAGGAAAGCCCTCAGTTTACAAGAGGGCAGCTGAGACAGATTTGGGTAAAAATACCATCCTCATTAGGACACTGATTTGAGATGCTTAGATTTTTTTCTGAATGCTTAAAATTACATAGCATTTTGTACGTTCAGAATAACACTTCCATTGACATTGACATTTTGAGCTGAGTAGGGAACAGCAGCCAGAAACAGTAGTGCCATATTGAGGAGTACTGTTAAGTGATTTCTTTTTTTTTTTTTTTTTTTTTCCTTTTTCTCCATGGTCTTTGTGGAACTCAGTGGTAAGGCAGAATCCATTTCATAGAGCATGCAGCCGTCTTGAGTAGGATGCTGTGTTTTCTTTCCTGTTGTAATTGCTTGTCTTGTTCACTGTTGAATTAATTATTTTTTACGTTACTAAGTCTGATTCTTTACAGATAAATACCCTTTAGTACTCAGCGCTCCTTTGATTGCAGTGCTATCTTGTCCCTAGATACAAGGTGATAAAAGTGCCACCCTAAACTGTACAGTGACATTTTTTAACAAAATGTGTGCATATGTTCCCAGTGGGCTGCATTAAGTTTGCACAACCAGTCTTGATTCTGGCAGCTCTTTTGTATTGAGTGCTAGACTTGGCAACCTTAAGGTTTCTGGAGCATTTACATTGATGTCTAGTTCTTCAGACCTTTTAAAGAACAAATTGGGAAAAGAGGTCAGACTAGTGACTGAAACATCACCGAGCTATACCTTCCAAGTATGTAACACGCTTCTACTAGACTAGCTAATGGGTTAAATGAAAGCAGGAGGAGGTTGTAGTCCTTCAGGAGCATGCGGAAGGTGGGGATGGCCTGATTTCTCTGTGATTCACATACACTTGCTGATAGCAGAAACTATGTAGCTTAAAGCTTCAAGGGATTCTAACCTTTTATCTGTTTTGCTGTTGTCAACCTCTTTGTTTTGTATCTTCTTTTGTGCTTCTCCATGCCCCATGCTCCTTGTTGTCCTGGTATGTTAACCAAAGTGATTTTTAGTTAGTTTCATTCCAAGATCTGTCTCTCCTGGTGGCAGCCTTTTGTTCTGGAGGTGTCATGATCAACTTTTGTCACTTCCAGAACTGGGCATCAGATGCTGCCTGCTGTGTCTAGTCAGTAATTACTAGATTAATGATTACTTTTAATATGGGTTATGTCAAACCTGATTATAACAGTCATGGATCAAGCTTCTTTTAATTGTTTTTAAACATAAATTGGATTTGAGCCTTAATATCTTACTCAGATACGTAACCAGGCAGTATGGCAAGTAGGAAACATTAGACAGATAGGCAGTACCTAGTGTTATCAAGTAGATGTTGCAGGCTCTCTCCAAACAGACAGTATCATGGTGTTCTCGTGTGTTCTCTCTATCTTTAATTACATGCTGTAGTTCATGAACAAGCACTTTTTTCCCCCCCATGTTACAATAATCTTAAGAAGTGGTGCTGGTTTTGTATTTCCCAGTGTGCATGTTTTTTGCCGCAGTGCTGAAGGTGTTTTTGCTCAGAGCTTTAATGGTTTCATTATTGTGCTAGTCAGTAGTTTGTGATTTGGCTAGTTATTTCCATTCTCAAGTACTTTTATTTCGTTTGAGCAGTGATGTAAATTAGGTTTCCTTGCTGTCTTTCAAGTTCTAATGACATTGCTTTCCCCTGTAGTAGCCTCACACAAAGGGCATATGAAATTTTTAAATTCCTTCTGATTGTGCCACCACCACAATTATTCCCCCAGCCGCAGCTTACCTGTTCTCCCCCAGCCCTGGTTTCTTTTATCACTTGCACCTATAAACACTTCCCCTCATTTTCCAGTTTCAGTCTTTCTGACTGCAGTAGTTGACTAAATCTCCGTGTTCTCCTGCAATTTCTTTTTCCAGCCAACCTTGTATAATAACCACATTCATTTGTTGAATCTGTTTCTCCTTTTTTTGCTCCAGTGTCTTGCTTTCTGGCCTCTTTTCCTTGTTTACCTTAACTCAATCATGATTTCCAGCCCATTGCATATCCTTCTTTCTTCTCATTTCTGATTTAAGTTACTCTTCTCTCTTATATCTTTGCTGAAAATGTCTTCCTCCATGTGCATTTGTCTTCCCTCCTTCTCACTTCTGAAGTCAAGTAACAGGCATCTGAAGAGTCCAAGAATTTTCATATCCAGGTGCTCAGACTGCATTCAGCCTTACTGAAAATTGCAGCAATCCTGTACTTCAGTTACAGAATAATTTCATTTTTTAATATCCAACTCGGAAACCCCAGTTTAGACAGATTTTTTTGAAAACTGGGGTTTTGGAATGAAGTCTCAGTAAGAAGTAAACTAGGCTTTTCAGAAAGGTTGGTTCCTGTGGAGGTATTCAGGAAGACAGCAAAAATCCCTTAGGTGTGAAATCCATGCCCCAGAGAATAGGCACTGGCACTGCAAAGCTAAGATGGCTAAGGCAGAAATAGCTTTTTGTTGGTTTTCTTTATTCCTCCTCCTCCCTCCCCCCGTTCCTGCTCCACTCTTGAAGCAGCTTGTTTTGACTGAAATACCTGAATTTATCCTAAAGCAGACATTCAGCATGTAGTGAGCCTTGTCAGTTGCAAAGAACTGAAGCTAGGGCTAATAGTGAAACACTGGCAGATGGCCTTTATAGCTGATACCACTACTTGACTTTGAGTTTAAAATAAATGCAAAATGACTCTTGAAAAATTTACTCACAGTGTTTCAGTGGCTCATTATTCCGTTTACTGTTCAACTTGTCTGCTGCTTTATTGTATGGTGAAAAGGAGGTTGTAATGAAAGTCAATTAAGAATTTAAGTTGACATGAGAATTGGGTTTCAGAACCATTAGCGATCACTAAAAGAAAACAAACTCGTGATTACTTTTTCCCTAGGTTTGTGTGAAATAAGATACATGCACTCGTGTCTCTCGAGTAAGTTCAACAAAAGGTAAGTTAGACCACACTTGTTTCAGTTTATTTGAACTGGAACATGATGAATCCTTCAGCTGTGTGAGTTCTAAGTATATAATATGATTTAGCACAGAGGTGTAATGACTATAATCTTGCATCAGTTAATATTTCGCTAATGTATTTTCTTTAGGTGGCAAGTGTACCCACTTCACTCACGTGGGACATTAGAGGAACAAAATAATGCATTTTTGGCTACAGTTCCTGGCTACAGAAAAGTAAATATTGTTGAATCATTACTTTTTAAGTGTGTGAAATCTTATGCTAGATTAATAGCAAGTAATAATGTCTATAAGCTAACATTAGCTGTGCCAACTCAAACTGCTGTGTGAGATCAAAGCAGTTTTGTTTTTTCAAGTTGCAGACTAATTGCTTTTCTTACCAAGCTGTTACTTTAACTGATACTTGGACCTGAAGAGAAGTGCAGGAATAACAGGAAGCTATCCTTAAATTATTGTGTGAAACTGGTTTTACTCTGAAGGAAGTTTGTGCCTGTTGATTCTTGCGCCTGCATGGTAGCAGTGTGCCGCTGGTGGTACTGCGTAGCAAAGTAGTCCCCCAGTACGAGGGTCTCCCACCTGCTTTGTACCCTGTATTATGGCTAGTGTCTTGGCTTTCTTTATCACTGATGCTTTTTTATGACAAAAGCATAAGGAAATATTTCCATTCTTCTTCTTTATTTATGCTATACTGCTTCATTGTGCTTCTCTGATCTTAGGACCAGAAAAATACAAAAAATACAAGTTTTCTTGTTTTGTATTGCCTTTTTTTTTTTAATATGCAGAGCAGAAATGCTGTATTGCCATTACATTTATATTTCTTCATAGCAAGTTGGATTTTTCATATAGAAATATTAATGTAATTTTTTCTTTATGCATTCATTGATGATTTTTTGCTTTAAAACTCAGATCATTCTGTGTACAAACATAGCTGAGAGCTCTGTAACAGTTCCTGATGTTAAGTATGGTAAGTCATCTAAATCTTGTAATTGTGTATGTGCTGTATTTATAATGTTTTCCTTACTTGCAGTAGCCTAAATCTCCACAACAGTTTACCGTTTTACACAGTATTGCTGGTGGAGTTTAACTTTGACAGTTGTTGAACTCTTTCTTTCACAACAGAGAACCGGTTTGTATGTGAGTATATGATCAAATAGTAGAGCTGGGGTGCTGGTTTTAATATTTACTTGAGGAGAGAAAAAATATAATTATAAATGCAGTAACAGGCAGAATCAGACCCAATGTCGCAAGTACCTTAAGTTTTTTCTTCACATTCTGGCTATCTTTTGAAATAATTGCATCAGATGAAGCAAATTCTGATATAGAATAGATTGCCTTTTTATGTTGTCATCTGCACTAACTATTTATGTTAAAGTTTATTTGCAGTTCTGTCAGTATTCAGTGTTCTGGGTCTGGTTGTTTATAAATGCAGTGCTCTTTACTGGTTTTCAAATAACTGAAAATTTCCTTTTCTGATAACACAAAATCAACCAGTATTTTTTTCCACTGCCATGAGAATAAATTGTTTTGTAATAATACTAGATTTTTCTTTATTGCAGTGATAGATTTCTGCTTAACTAGAACTTTGGTTTGTGATGAAGAAACTAATTACCAGAGTTTGAGACTTTGCTGGGCATCTAAAACAAACTGTAATCAAAGAAAAGGTAAGGGGAAAGTAGGTAATGGAAAGGAATTTTAAAAGCTAACCTTCATGGAGAATACTGAGTTGCTTTTCATTTTATCGACAGTAAAAGCATGATTATTTTTGCCTTGAGTAATTTATATAGAAACATAATTCCTTACCATGTCAGGTAAGATAATGTGATCAAACAACTATGCCTGAATGTTTTATTTTGTTCAAGTATTTTTTCCATACTGGTTTTTTTTTGTGTTTTATTGAAAAATGCTAAAATTCATGGATCTGAGCATTTATGAGAATTGTTATGTAATAGTATTTTTATCATGGGCCATTTTCTTAAAAGAGGGAGGTAAGTACTGCTAGGTATTTATTGACTACTTTGAGTTTCAGCAGTGAAAGAAACTTCATGTCTTTATCACTCCTAAATTGGCTGAAATAACCACAGGAGTGTGCAGGCAAGTGTATGTAGCACAAGGTTAAATAAGATTTCATATCGTCTCTTCTAGTAAGACAGTACTCTTAAATATTAAAATCTTTCCAGTTGAAAGGAGTACTAAATAAATTAATAACAGTGATATCTTTAGGTTTAAAAATGTCCATATTTTTAAATGAGGTGCCACCAAAGCTGCTCTGTCACTTTCCCTCCTCAACTGGATGGGGGAAAGAAAGTGTAATGAAAAGCTCATGGGTTGAGATAAGGACAGGGAGATTATACAGCAATTACCATCATGAGCAAAATAGACTTGGAGAAATTAATTTCATTTATTACTGAACAAATCAAAGTAGGGTAATGAGAAATAAAACCCTTCCCTCCCCCCCACTCCCCCCTTTTTCCCAGGCTGTTTCACTCCTGGTTTCTCTGCCTCCTTTCCCACAGCAGCACAGGGGAACTGGGAATGGGGGTTTCAGTCAGTTTATCATGTTTCTCTGCTGCTCCTTTCTCCTCTGGGGAATACTTCTCACACACACGCACTTCCCCTGTTCTGTCATGAGGTCCCTCTCGCAGGAGAGTTTTCCATGAACATCTCCAATGTGGAGCCTTCCCACAGGCTGCAATTCTTTATGAACTGCTCCAGAGTGGGGTCCCTCCCATGGGGTACAATCCTTCAGGAACAGGTTGCTCCAGTGTGGGTCACCCGTGGGGTCCCCAGTCCTGAAGCAAATTGCTGTAGCATGGGCTCCTCTCTTTACAGTGCCGCAGGTCCTGCAGGAGCCTGCTCCAGCACGGGCTTCCATGACGTCACAGCTTCCTTTGGGCATCCATCTGCTCTGGTGTGGAGGTCTTCTACAGGCTGCAGGTGGATATCTGTTCCACCATGGACCTCCATGGGCTGTAGGGGGACAGCCTGCCCCACCATGATCTGCACCATGGCCTGCAGGGGAGGCTCTGTTCTGGTGCTTGGAGCATCGCTTCCCTTCTCTCCTTATTGGCCTTGGTATCTGCAGAATTGTTTCTCTGACATATCACTCTCTTCAACAGCACAACAGTGTTTTTTCCCCTTAACTATGTTGCTATCCCAGAGGTGCTACCACCATTACTTATGGGCTTAGCTTTGGCCAGCAGCAGATCCATCTTGGAGCTCTGGTGTTTGCTTTGGTTTGGGGATACGCTAAACCTTGCATTGACATATTTATCTATATTAAATTTAGATTTAAGAACTTGCCCGTTCATGGTTTTGAGGAAGTGTATTTTAGTGCAGGGTTTGTCATGCCTTTTCAATTGAGAAAGGCAGATACTGATTTGAGGGCCGTTATGTGAAAGAGATATTTGAGCGAAGTTCTTTAACTCTTTCATTAGTTACTGCTTCTGTGAAAACAAAATTACTTTATCTGATCGTTATGTGGGAAAAGGTAAAGAGAATGTCTGCACTGGGGCTGTCTGCTGCAAGAGAGCAAAATGCTGGTCAGCTTGCAGTGTCAGCTGTTGCGCAGTGCTCAGCTGCCCAGAAGGCTTGTAGCTGGATGGGTTTTGAACAACCTGAAACTCGGGCAGTTTACAAATGGGTGATTTGTTCTCTTATGTGAAGGTCGTGCTGGACGTGTTTCCAAAGGGTATTGTTATAGGCTTGTATGCAAGAACTTCTGGACAGACTCCATTCCAGAGCAGTCAGTACCTGAGATACTGGTAAGACTCTTGGGAAATATCAAGATATTTTTCAATGGCTTTTTTGGGGGGGGGGGGGGGGGGTTTTGGTTGGTTTTTTTTTTTTGGGGTTGGGTTTTTTTTTGGTTGGTAATTGGCAAAGACCAGTAACTTCCTTTGTAGAAGGAGATACCTTACAGCAGTAAAATGACCGTGGATTAGAATAAATAATCTGTTCAAAAGTAAAATATCCTTAGTAACACAAAATTTAAATATTTTTTTATTCTTTTTATTTATTTTATTTTTTTTTACTACATTGTGAACTTGAACTTATTTTTCGTAGAAAACACTTTGTCACACTTCCCATGGCGGGGAAAGTAACAATAACATTGTCTGTCCTTCAGCGTTGTCCATTGGGAGCTACAGTCTTAAAAATAAAAAAGCTTGATATGGGGGGACCAAAAGCCTTGCTGGCAACAGCTCTTTCTCCACCCAGTGTAGGTGACATTGAACGTACCGTACTTCAGCTGAAAGAGGTGGGTGTTCTTTTAATGTTGTTAAAATTGAGGTAATAAAAGTGCACTGTAGAAGACTTTTTCTTGGTATGTGAGGTAGTAGTAGCCTTAATTGTAACCTGAAATAAGAGCTGTGTCTAAAGAATCTTCTCACATTTGACTTTGTTTACTGTACTTTTCAGCATTATTTCTGCAGTTAGTTCATTGAAACAGAATTATAATTTCACCAGGGAGTAATGTTGCTGTTTGTGAATTAGCATCTGTGGTAAGAAAGAATAGGAAAAAAGAGAACTTGTACTCTGTAAGTGAAATTGGTTCTTAATGAAGTAGCAAAATTGTACTCTTACACCTTACGATGTATAAGAGTTAGCCTGAAGATCCTCTTCTGGCCTCTGTCCGACTTCCATGTGAGTTAATGATTTTGCATTTCAATTACAAAGTTGTTATGGGGTAGAACATTCACTGAACTTTTTATTTTCCGAAGTGCATGAGAAATTATATTTGTATCATTTTTAGATCGCTTTTATATCCAATATATGTAGTAGAAACTTTGGTTAGAAACTTCGGTTTAAAAATGTTAGGCTTTTAAAATTAAGATCTTCAACTTAATTACAGTTTTGATGCTGATTGATGTTGCTTGGTTCTTGTCTTTTTTTACAAACTGGTCTTAGATTTGTTTCATTAGCTTTTACAAGTGAATAAATTTTAATTTCTCTAGCTGGGAGCACTTACGAATTGTGTGCAAACAGAAGAAAATCCACATGATGGTGAGCTGACTTTCTTAGGAAGGGTATTGGCACAATTGCCAGTGGATCTGCATCTTGGAAAACTGATAGTCCTTGGGCATGCCTTCGGGTGCTTAGAAGAATGCATTATTATAGGTAACTGAAAGAAGAACATGTGAGAACATTTCTCTGAAAACAAGTGATTTGCAGGTTTTCATTTTGATTTGTTTTTGTTGTAGCTGCAGCACTGTCTTTGCGAAACTTTTTTACATCACCTTTACAACAGCAAGTTGATGGATACAGGTATTACCCTAGATGCTTTACAATTTCCAGCCTACATTTGAGGGCAGAGGCTGAAGCTGAACACTAAATACAGTTTTTCATGTCATGAGTCTAATTTTCTGTCAAAAGTGCCGGCAGTGTAAAAAGAAGCTTTCCCAGGCAGCTGAGATACTGAAATCTATTTGTATGTAAACTAATTATTATGATAGAGGTAACTTACTCTTTTCTGAGTACAAGTAATGATTTTTGAGCTTTGCCTTTCTGATGTGAGTGTGTGACGGTGTCTATTAAAATGGAGGGAGGGGTTAAATAACAAGGATTTTCTTTTTTCTTTCTCTCTCTTTTCTTTTTTTTGAATTGTCCTGCCTACATAGTTTACTTTCAGAATGGAGATGTGAATAAGGACAAATAATTACAGTAAACTTATTGATCCTGTTTATTGAAGTCCTAGAAGTTGTTACTAGTTTTAGCATCCTGAGCTATATGTCAAATACATTCAGTATTTGAAAAAAAAAAACGTTGATGATTCTTTTTGTTTGTATTGCCAGGAACAAACTGGTTTTTGCTGGGAGTAGTAAGAGTGACTGCATTGCAATTGTGAATGCATTTAAGGTAAGTCTTTTTTCTTAAAGTTATTAAAAACTTCACATTACTCCTAGCTACTTAGTGATACTTTTTGAAGGCTGTATCATACTATATAACAGTTCTGATTTATCACTTATTATAAGAACTAAAAATAAAATGCCAGAGACATGATGATATTGGTAGCTCCCTTTTAACCGAGGACAGCTTGGACTGGTAAATTCTAATACAGAATGAGTTTAGTGTCCTTTCTCCAGGCTTCATAGCTTTGACTTTGTAGTATTTTATTCTGTCCAAATGGGGTTTTCCTGTGCGCTTGGCTGCTTTATAGGCTGATAGCAGGGACAGAGGTCAATATCTGCATGTACCAGCACAGCTGGTAGAGCAAGGGAAAAACTTCTGACAGAGGAACTTACTATTCAGAACCCAGTGGTTTACGTTATGCATGGTCTGATGTTTCTGTAGTCTTTTGGACACTCCGAAATTTTCAGTGGCAGGTTTAATTTATTCCATTTTGTTTATGTTGGCCTTTTCTAACCTTGGTGAAAGCTGACTTGTTTTTCTGTACTCTGATGTTATAATTTTATGAAGCACAGACATGGGCGCCTATGCCACACATACCTGCTGATCCTGAGGCTTCAGCATCATCTTTTCTGAATTCACCTTATCCTGTTGTATGCTGTATTTCCCTTGTGTCCTGTTAATCTGAAGGTGGTATTTGTATAAACCAGTATGTTGTCTTAGAGAATAAGCACAAACATTCAAACAGATGTTTCCTGTGCGGTGTCTGTGTGAGGGATGTGAAAGCTTTGTTTTAAATAGCTGGATATCACAAAAGAACAGGGAAAGAACATGTTTTCACACTTCCCAGTTCAGATTAGATTTCTTCCCAAGTAAGCTGAAGTTCTGTGAATTATTAGCACCTATTTTTTTGAGCCCTTGCTTACAAAAGGTTTTAGTGAGTATAAAAATGTTCAAAAGCTTTAGCAGTAGAAAGAGGAGAATTTGGGGAAGTAAAGGCCAATCAGCCTGATTTAAGAGGTAGGATTTTAAATAGAGTTTTTAAAAGAAAAAATAATGTCAAACAAGTGGAGTTTATTTTTCTGACACAAGGCTTCGGTATGGAAGTGGTGAATGTCAAAAGCATTATTTAAAATCAGGACATCAGATAGCCTCAGTAAAGGTAGGCAAATGAAGTTTGGCTGCTCAACTATGCTGATAGTGTCCACAGTAAGCTGGAATATTATATTTATGAGGTGGCTTGCTATCAAACTAGGAGAAATGGATTCTGAAGGCATCTCTTACAGATTTGCTGCTTAATAATGAAATTATTTTCAGTGATATTCTAAGCATGTTAATTTTTCTTCCAGCTCTGTTTTCTGGGAGGCATCCACATCAGAACTGTATCTGAATCTGGCAGTTCGCTTTTCTCCCAAAGCAAGGAGAAAAGAAAGGTTCTGGAGGTAGCCTGCCTTATTATGGAATCAAAGCATCCAGTTTGTTCGGCTTATGCATATTTGGATGTGCTTTAATGCTCAGTCCATCTCCTCTCAGAAAACTAGGTGGATAGGTTGTTTCATGTTGCTGTGTTACTGGGTGACTACTGTACTTCCATATCAAATCAGAGCTTACTTCTGTAAAGCTTTGGAATGTAACATGCTTGGTCTGCTTTTGGCATGTGCCTTGATCTAGAATCTCTTAAGCTATGTCCAGAAACCCAGTGACCCAAATGCTGTATTTCCAATTTAGTTGCAGGAGCTGATGGCAAGTTTGAGGCAGCATATGTAATTCATCCATAATGTAGTTCATCCAATAGTGCTTAAACTCCTTTTTGGTCTATAGGTGTGATATTACATGCCATAACTCTAAGCTGACTTGAAGGCAGAATAGTTGTCTTCCTATAGCAGTTCTTGTTCTTTAGCATGTTGTGGTGCGTTTATAATCCTATCACACTTTCAATCCTGCAGTAATGCATTCTTAGGATTACATTTTGCAGCCACACTACTTTTTGGGCTCACATATGAGCAAAGGTAGGCCCAGAGTTCTCACCTACCCTCAAAAAACAGAGTAAGATTATTCATAAGAGTGAGAAGGATTTATGTCTGGTTAGGAACCAACCAGGCAAGCATCATATTAGACTAAAATAATTAAATAATTAAGGTTGGAAAGGACCTTAGGAGGTCTGTAGTCCAGTCTTTTGCTCAGAGCATATTCAGCCATGAGGTCAGTCAAGGTTACTCAGGGTTTATAGACGAGATCCTCAAAAACCTGATCTAAGCTGACCATGCTGTGTGGGATGTTTCAACAATTGATCTCAAAAAGTCTCCTCCAACCCCAATCACTGTGATTCAGCTCTCCTTATACTCCTATGCTTAAATATTTATAATCTGTGTTAGCCCAAGGGCCAACTGTTTTTTAAATCTGTGTTAATCTCTGGTTTTTAATTTGGTGTTAAAAAAATTCTCTTTGGTATAGGTACAGAAAAACCTTCATAGTTTTGAATGTCATGTTAATATTTGTAATAATTATTACTAAAGCACTGCAGTTTATGCCTGAATACTCTACCATTTCTTTTCCAGGCATGGCAGGCATGCAGTCAAAAAGGGGAGCTGAGACATCCCAAGGTTAGTTAAACTTTACCTTCTTTTCTATTAAAAGTTAGTGACTAGATTATAATGAGTAGCCACGATGGCCAAAAAATAACTGATAAGGTTACATTTCCAGAGAAAGAAGTTCTGTTGCTTTGGAAGAAGTGTCCATCTCGAAGTGGACTCTGTAGTAGCAACACAGAGGAGTTGGACTTGTGGGTTTATGTGAAAAATTTAAATGACCCACAGCTGCACTGGTGGTACCCAAAGTATAGTTTATTAGTCAAATATATAATTATATCTTCATAGGTGTCATAATACTTGATTGATATGAACGAAAGGAAGCTGTGAAATGAGATAAAATTCTTCCACTGCTATATATAACTATTGCTTGTGACTACACAGCGGAATATGAGGGAAAGCTTGCTCGCAGTAGAAGAAACAAGTTTCTAACAATTTTTACATTCACATTTTTCACTTTCTTTTCTAGAAGGAGCTTGAGTGGGGTCAATCAAATTGTATTCATATCAAGAAGGTCCGAGAGGTGAGATGAAATAGATGTCATCTGCTAAGTCATTGTTATCTGCTAAATGAAGGATGCAGCATGTGTGGTCACAACTACAGTTGAGTGTGGAAGTCCAGGCTGTTCTTAGCATGTTTTTTACCTCCTAAGATACAAACCCAGAAGTATTTCAATGTAGAATCAGTATATCATCTTGTAAAAGGTTTTCAGTTCTTTTTCTAACTTTGTTCTATATCATATATGTGTAATATACTCTGTGACTACAAAATTCAACTTTAAATAAAGAGATGTCGAGAAAACTGAGTCACAGTTCTGAAGTTACTATCTAAAGTAGAGATGCTAAGCTGTATATTAGGTAAAATGCATATTAGTCACCTAAAAAGGAAAGGGAGTTTGACCAGTTTAGACATTTACTAACAGATTTTATTTTAATTTGTTGTCGTGGTTTAAGCTGAACCCAGGACATTTGTGGGTAGTTTTTGATATGTTAATATGTAACTTAGAGTTCAAATTTTAGGTGGCACAGTTATTTCACAACTTGAAAGAGCGAGTCAGTGCATTTAACATGCATGTTAATGCTCAACCGTCTGCTGTGGATCAGGAATGTTTATACAAACAGCGCTTCATTTTGCAGGTAATGCTTTATTGGCTGTTCAGGGGAGAGCCACTATTTACAAAATCTGTAACTAGATTTTTATGTACTAGTACTGATGAACTTGTGTTACACTTATGTTTGAAAAATCTCTGTAGATTTTACTACTGCAGGTAAGAAAGTACTTCTTTTGACAGCCTAGGAGGACAACTAGTGTTATTTTCACTGGTTTAGAATTCACGCTGAATCGGAACTCTGGCTGTCCCTTCACTTTTGGCAGTTCATCAAAATAAAACCAAGTCATACTGAGATGAATTAAACTGCTTATTTAGGCTAATATTTGTTGAAGGCATAAGAAGACTCAAAAGAAAGATGTTTTGTGTGGGAAATCTAAGAACTATCAGATCTGAAAATTACATTTACACTTGAGTGCCCTGTTTGGACCACCACTGGCTTGGTTAGTGGGGGGAGAAGTGGAGGGATTAGATGTCTTTCAGCTATTGTAACTTTGTCAAATTTCCAGTTACATTTCTTGTCTCATGTGGGCTGATTAATAGTAACTTTATTCTCAGGCCTGTTGATCATTTCAGTGACAATTGGTGTAACTGTATAAGGAGTAAACTTTTCAGAGCTGAATTGTTAAGTATTCTAAGATGTAAAATGAAAACGGAACCATTTTCATGTGGCTGATTTTTCATGAATTTATTTAAAATCGAGGCTCTTCTTGAAATCAGGGCTAACAATTACAGTTATGTAAAATTCATAGAGCAAGTTTGCATACAAAAATATTAACATTATGCAAGATTGTTGCAGAAGTTGAACTCTTTTCATGAAAAGTATGGTTTTAAGGATTTGCATGAATTAATGTTTAGTCTGCAATTATAGTAGTTCCTAGAAAGAGACAGGAAAAAAAAAATCATATAAAGATCTATTGGTATCTCTTTATGCTGTTAGTTATCTATTTTCAAGAAACTGAATATAATCTGCTGCATTTTCCAAAATATTATCTTGATTTCAGGTTGTGATAGCTGGTGCTTTCTATCCAAACTACTTTACATTTGGAAAATGTAATGAAGAAAGTGCTGTGAGAGACCTTGCTGGCAAAGATCCAAAAACGACTGTAATGGTACGTTAAGAAGGTGAATGATGTAAGTAGTAAAAATATATAGTGTTTTGGTGGTGGTTTCAAGTCTTGCTCTGTATTGGGCAAGGACATAATTATCTGCTGTGATCCTCACTTGGTAAGTTGTCTTCTCTCTCATCTCCATTTCTTTCAATATAATAAACATTGTGTGGGTGGGCAATTTTAGAAGAATTCCTACTGAGAACTGCCTCTATGCATTTGATTGCTAGTCTCGCCCAGGCAACTTTCATAAAACTAATACAAGATTTGAACTAATAAAAGATTTATTGGCTGTCATGCCAGTATCTGCACACAAACACATTTATGTCTTTAAAGTTTTTAACATATCATTTAAGGATATTGAAACAAAATACCAGACTATATTCAGTCTTGTGGAATGAAGACAGGTTTAGTTTTGCCACAGCAACATTGGTTAAGATTAAAATGTTAGGTATAAGGAGCTATTTACTTTTAATGCACATAACTTTAACAAGCAGTTGATAGGAGCAGATCATCTTGAAGTTGGAAAAAGTAGCTGCTGTGTCTTTATCTCAGTGTAAATGATCTTGGGCACAAGTGCTGCAAGTTCCTCAAGTTCTCAGTTTGAGAGATTCTTCTTGTAGCCATTTGATGCTCCTCATACTGTGTGCCAAAGATACAAAAGGCAGTTATTCCTCCTATTCTGTTCTCTCTGAATCATCTTTCTGTGAGATTGTTTCTGCAGTTTGACCTAGACTGTGGTTTTGGCCAGCAACTGATCTTAGTACTCTAATTCAAAGGCACATGAAGATTTTTCCAAAAAGTATTCATTCTTTCCTGTCTAAGATGGTAATAATGAAAGAGAAGAACAAACAGTTCTGTAGCCCCTGAAAAATAGTTCAAAGTCCAGAATCTTGAACTTGCTAGTTAGGAGTTCTGTGATTCTGTATTAAAGCAAGATTTCCTATGAGAGATGACTGAGTAAGAAGATAGAGAAATGGATATCTGGCTACAGTCACATATTAATAGCTGTGAAACTACAGCCTTCATTTGCTTTTAACTGCTCATGCACTTATGTTGGCTCTCTGCCTCCTGAGCGAGACAGATGTTAAAGTAGGAGAAAGCTTTCCTGTTGATTTGTAGAGTTAGCTTCCAAGTTAGTTTAGCTCATGGAATTTGTAAAATGCACAATTGCCTTGTTGCCTTGGTAATATATGTTAAAGTCATAATCCTTTAGAACTTAACTATATACCACCTATAGAATTCTGTATACTTAACACTACACAATCCAGTATATTTAACTAGAATGTTACTCTTAACAGAATGCCTTTGAAAAGGTGTTGCAACTCAAGTAACTTCATCAGTATGCAGTTGCTTTAGGATTAAAATCCAAGAATAGCAGAATCTTTCAATAATTCAGTTTGGAAGAGACCTCATGAAGTCAGCTAGCTGTCTAGTGATATGATCAAAGCAGAATTAACAGTGAGTTCAGACCATGTTGCTTACGCCTTCATCCACTTGTGTTTGGAAGAAGCTCTGAGGATGGGGATTCTACAACTTCCTGTGGGTTCCCACCTACCAGTTCCCTGAATAAACCAAACTATACTGTCCTAGACTTCAGGATGTGTATTCTGTTACTTGCCTTCCTCATTGCCAAGATCTTGAGCTCCCTTCTTTCCTGGTTGCTGTGGCCTCAGCTGCTGTTACTCTTGGCTTCTGTAACAAATTCTGCAGTATCACCAGTAGCAGATCCAGAAGAGCCCTGTTTGGCTCATGACCTCTTTTAAGAAGCTACACCCTTCAGAAATCTAGGAGCTTGTGTCCTGCCCTTCCAGCAGGTTATCAGGGCGCTTAATCTCTCCCACTAAGATGCAGGGTCCATGATCTGGAGACCTGTGTGTGTTGTCTAAAGATTATCTGCTTCATCCTGACTGATGTCTGCTACAAATTCCTTCCTCAGTGTTACCCTTACTGACATCTTCTCTTATCATGACCCACAAGGCCTGGGTTGTTCCATTGTCTGCTTCATGTAAGACCATGTTACATTTGAGCTACTCCTCCACATAGGGAAGACTAGGAGGTTGCTCTTTGATTGTGGTCCCTAAGAAGCATGTAACCATCCTTAAGTGCTCTCCAGTTGAACGAGCTGTCCCACCCTATGCCAGTAACTCAGTATGTGGTAGTTACGTCAGGACATGCAGGGCTGTAGCTCCTCCTGTTTCCCAGGCTACACCCAGGCTATGCCTAGGTTGTAGTTCCTAACGGTGGACAAGGGAGCATAGCATTCCATTGCTTTTCTGTTACAAGCAAAAAGGGGGATACTAGACAGCTTCTAGGAAAAATTATCAAAGAAATATAAGGAACTACACGTGAAACTGCTTCATTTATAGTTAAAACATTAATCCACTGGCAGTTAGGGCAGTTTTAGCAGCGGAACTCCAATATTATTTTCTGTTGAGATCTTTTAAAATTTAATGTAGTATATAGCATTTTTTGAATTTGGGCATTAGATTGTACATCACTATCACAACTTAAGTGAAGGTCGAAGTTATTATTTAGGTGAATTTAATGTTTTAAAATATATGAATGTATCCAAATTTAATTGCTTTTTCTTAACAGCTGAGGAATATTCCTCCCTATGGATATCTATACCATAAACAGTTGCAGTCACTGTTTAGACAGTGTGGGCAGGTAAAATCTATTGCCTATGATGGATCGAAGTAAGTATAAAATACTTTAAGTATCCCGCCTTTCTTATGTTCTTAGTTATGAATCCAGTAATCACTTTTTTTTTGTCAGTGATATACTGACAAAATGAGTTTATTTTCCCTCTTAAGAATCAGTAGTTTATTTTTAATGCATTGACTACAGTAAGAAAGGTGGGTTTGAAGTCTGAGATACATTAATTGGAATAACATTAGGTAAACTAGCTGATCTAGAGACTGCCTTCTGTTTTGTCTCTTCTATGGTCTTAAGAGTGGACCTTAACTGCAGCTGATCTGTCTATATTTCTAACTTGTATACTGAATTTGGCTCGTTTGGACAGTCAGATGGCCTTGCACAAATTCATGCAAGTGGCTCTTTTAGCTAATCATCTGGCTAACTTTGGACTACAACTGTTCAAAGCTGAAGTCGTGTAATCCTCCTTAGGTCTTTTCCAATCTTTCCTTACACAGATTTCCACATCCTTTCTATTAAATACACTCAGTAAATTTGGTATGGGCTTGTGAGAATGTTAGGAAGATTTTCTTATAACCATCATGATAAGTAAAGTATTGAGGTTTGTAAGAGCAATAGGCAAAGCTTTTGAAGAACCTACTTTTCACTGTGTGCTGACCTGCTGAGATAAAGACAGGGAGAGGAAATGACAGCTTTTCTGGGATTTTTGTTGTATTTTGATTCCTCATCAAGCATTAATTGCAATTTTACTTGGTGGGGTTTTTGTTTTGTTTTGTTGTGTTTTGGGTTTTTTTGAATAGGGCTTTTGTGGAGTTCTCCCGTAACCCGATGGAGGGCTTTAAGATTCTTCCCGCAGTATACCTGTCAGTCAAGATGTCACAGCTGAAAATTCCTCTTTCGCTGAATGCTTATCATGTAAATGATATTAAAAAGCAATTGCAAGGAGTGACAGCTGTGAGTGTGGAATCTTTAAGGTAATTGTATAGCATATGGAAAACCATGTTTCTTTGTGTTGAAATGAGATTTGCTGGAATCAGTGGGGATTTCTGTGGAAGTGTTGCCAAGGAAGACATGTTAGATTCAAAAAGCAGATGTGTGAACTTTGCATAAGCAGAATGTTTTTGCAGGACTAGAAATAACATAATTGTCTTGCATGTTTCTTCATAATTAAAGGGGGTTTACTGTTGAAGAGAACACCAAACATAGGCTTTCTTCCTTTGTTTTAAAGTTTTTAGTGCATTTGCCTGTGGCATATGGAAAGATGGATGTACACAGTAATTTTTCTTCACGCTATAGACAATGTGGGGATTGCTAGAACCAAAGCAAATAACGAGTGGCATTTGGTGACATAAAAGTGAGGGAGGAGGAGTATAACAACAGAAACTGAGGAGAAGCGTAACAGCATAAGGTGGGGAGGCATAATAGAAAATACTAATGAGGAATGCAGCGTAGTGAGTCTTTCTGGCCCACGCCTGCTTTTGTTAAAAAATCTGGTATGTGGGTTTCGTTGTTGTTATATGCTGTCTGTGATTCTGAGCTTCAGGTCATACAAGGCACTTGTTAAAATGGTAATCTGCTTAGCTTCTGCTTGGTCTGGAGGCATTTTAATATTTTCAAGAAATCTAACTAAAATAGGAAGACCGGAATCAACCGGAAATGTTAAAGTGCAGGTGTATACTTCATCTGCAGTTGACTGTACTTAGTGTTTAATAAAATATTTGAGCAGTTTGACTGTGCCCAAAACAGCACTTAAAATCTTTGTGGAAATTAATTCTTGAGGGACTTGTGAAGTCTCCTAGGCTGAAAGACTAGTTTTAGAGTTCTTAACTTCTGTCAAGTAAGAGGAATATGATATATTAAAAAAAAATTATATGAATTTATCTTTGTGCTGTAGTGTACTCTGTATTTTTAAAAAATAAGCTTAGGAGGCATGCCATAGCAAAATGCCTCATGATTTAACCTTAATTCTTTGGATGTCTAATAAATTGATGGCACAGTTGTGTCTTGGTATGTGTCTTCCTTTCCTTTATTATAATGGCATTCAATTACTCTGTAGTATTTTGGTTCTGCATGGTCATTTTGCATTCTAATAGAATTCATATACTACTGACTAAAAGCTATTAAGTACATGAATGTGCCCTAGGGACACCTTGGGAAGTAAATGAAAGCAAAAGAATAGGACTCTTGAGGTTCTGCTTGTGAAGTATTTAGCATTATTGTTCCATAAACTTTTTAGAGTAAATGTGGACTATCAGAAGCAGAGTGTGGAGCCTGTGGAAATTTCATTTGGTGCTTTGCAGCAGTCAAAGATGATCCCAAATCGTCTTTTGTCCATCAGGATAACAGAGGTAGGAATGTACATCTGAAGTAAGGAATGTCTAATAATCATTACCTAGATAACTTTGAGGAGATTAATACCTGATAATCTTTAATGAAAAGAATGAGTGCCAGTAGTGTTTTTATCATGGAGGTATCCTTAGGACACATGGAGAATATTCTTGGTCTGGTTTTCAGTGGTTCTTTGTTAAACAGTACTCATATGTCGCATATAAATTTCAGACATTGGAATTTATTTGCTCTTGACAAAATTTGTGAGATTTACTGGCAGGAAATGTTAGCTGGAAGTAGGCATAAATGTAAAGAAAATGGGAAGGGGAAAATATTTGTTTACACTGTAGAAATGAGAATCAGTAGGTATTTAGGCCATTTACCTTATTGTTATTAACTGGCAATTTTAATGAGAAACTTGTAGATGTGAGAACTGAGATGAGTTAATGGTGCCACATGCTTATTCGGGAAAAATCTTGCATGCAAAAAAACATAGTGTGTTAGGGGAAAATTGTGTGCATATATAGTATTTCTGGATTGTGAAGCTGAGAAATTTTACATCTTGTGTTAACTATCTTGCCAACAAATAGAGTAATGCAAGCAGTATGTATGCTGCTGAAATAAAAACAACGATGAAAACAATCCAAATCACTTAAATTACAGGCTCAAGTATTAAAACAGCTCTTTATACTAGTGACATGGTTTGCAAGTGCAGAAAAGAGCATTTTCCTCATTTTATTCATGTAAGTGTTGGACCAAAAATGTCTGTGGTTTGGTCAGACATATTCCAACCATTTAGCTATTTGTGTTACTTCTGTTGAATATATCAGCTTTAATGGTCATGTGTATTGAAAATAAAGATTCTTCTTTATTACAAGCATTTGTTAGAATATTGAAAATGGTACAGGAGTTCGGTAAGCCATTTGTAAAGATAGCTCCTTTTATTCAGTTTTATTTCAGTAGTGGTATGTTCTTTTCACTTTCCTAAGGGATAGCTGATCATAACAGTAACAATGCTGATTTACTAATAGACGCAACTAACTGGTATTCTTGCACTAGTAAGAGAAGTGCACCATGTGTGTATGTATCTGGCTAGTCAACTGTATACATTGTTTTGTGTGTGTTAATTTCATTTAGAAAAATAGAAGCAATCTTTTCTAAATTTTCTGTATTTTAGTAATGTTTATATCAGGGTGTATTTAGATGAAAAGTGTATTTCACATCAATTAAACATTTTAAAATAACATCTGATTATGAGAGAAATGCTTCATTATTATTGCAGTATGAGAACTGTTCTATGTGCATGTCAGGAGTAGGAGTGCTTTCAAGTATTTTGCTCAGATGTGTTTTATATTTGATGTACAATAACAGTATGGAATCTTATATTGTCTAATTTTTATACTTTCAGATAGTAGAAGTTGGACATTTTTGGGGTTACAGGACAGATGAAAAAAACAGAACTGTACTTCAGGCTCTAACTGCTGAAATTAACTACCAGAACCTGATGGATCTGCCAGTGTCTCCACATCCAGAGATGGTTTGTCTGGCACCATTCACTCATCTGGAAGATGGAGGATATTGTAGAGCTCGCATTCTGTATGTTTGTGGAGATTTTGCTGAGGTACAGTAATATGTTATATTAAATTGGTAGCATGTAACTGGGTTAACAATCTTGGAGTTATGCTATCTTTTTTTTTAAGCCAGAAACATGTTCTTATGAAATTGGAGACATCAGTTTGATAGATGGACCACTTGGTGGATAAAGAACTGGGTAGATGTCTGCACACAAAGAGTTGTGGTCAATGGCTCAATGTCCAGCTGGAGACCACTAACAAGTGGTCTTGTTCAACATCTTTGTTCGTGACATAGACAGCGGGATTGCATGCACCCTCAGCAAGTCTGCTGATGACACCAAGCTGTGTGGTTCGGTTGATACGCTGGAGGGAAGAATTGCCATCCAGAGGGACCTTGACACGCTTGTGAGTTGGGCTGATGCCAACCTTACGAAGTTTAACCATGCCAAGTGCAACGTCCTACACCTGGGTGGGAGCAATCCCAGGCACAGCTACAGGTTGGGAAGAGAAGAGATTCAGAGCAGCCCTGTGGAGAAGGACTTGAGGGTGTTGGTCGATGAGAAAATGAACGTGAGCCGGCTTCAGTGTGCACTCGCTGCCCAGAAAGCCAACCGTATCCTGGGCTACATCAAAAGGAGCGTGACCAGTGGGTTGAAGGAAGTGATCCTGCCCCTCTACTCTGCTCTTGTGAGACCTCACTTGGAGTATCATGTTCAGTTCTGGTGTCCTCAGCATAAAAAGGACATGGAACTGTTGGAGCAAGTCCAGAGGAGGGCCACGAGGATGATCAG
>WYDI02052322.1:0-29843 GCA_009867235.2 Psittacus erithacus
AGCTGCTCTGAGGTCTCCCATTAAGGAGCCTTCTCTTGTCCAGGCTGCCCCAGCCCAGCTCTCTCAGCCTGGCTCCATGGCAGAGCTGCTCCAGCCCTCACAGCAGCTCCGTGGCCTCCTCTGGACTTCAGTAGAGCTTGGATTGCGTTTAGGAGCTGAAGTACAGGATGTCCCTCAGTGACATGGTTTAGTGGTGGACGTGGCAGTCCTGGGATAAAGGTTGAACCTGATCATCTTGAAGGTCTTTTCCAACCTGGTTGATTCTAGGATTCTATGCTGGGAGTGACAGGGACAAGGGGATGGCAATCCCACAATCAAGTTATTATCCCAAGTGTTCACAAACTATAAAAGCAGTGAGAATGAGAAGGGGAATGTCCCTTGGACATGGATATGGGAGTGCTGCAGCCCTGGGCTGGGCTGTGCGTGTCTGCAGGGTGTGTGGGGCTAGGGGCTGTGCCTGTGGGCCATGTGTCCTGGCCATGCTGCGGTGGGAGCTGGGTGCTTTGACAGCGCTCGCTGCTTCTGTGACACCGAAGCTGCTGTGACCTTCTTTTATTTCAGAGAGATTTGGACATCTGTCACGAGCTTTTCACACCCAGCAGGAGCCTTTTGCCCCTTTCAGCCTGCGGCGGGGCTTGAACAGCCTCCGAGCAAAGGGCAGCAGACAGTGCAGGTGAATGGGCACCTTGAGGCTATTGGGGCTGATGGGCCAGGGGGAAGCTGCTCAGCCCACTGACCCCAGTGGAACCCCATGCCCCTTGGGAAGACCCCCAAAACACAAGGTTGCTCCATGGAGAGAAGTGCTTGGCTTCATCAGCCCTGGGGTGGGATGGGGTGGTGGAGCTGGGCTGTGGTGACCCTGTGCTTTGTGCTGGCTTTGACTCGGAGCACTTGAGTCACCTTGGGAGGGTATATGCGGGGTCACTTACCCTTCCCTGTGCCCCTGTGAAGGACCACAGCCTCCCAAAGGTCCTCGGTGCTTTGAAAAGGCAAACCCTGCCCCATAGTAAGTGTCAGTGAGGGAGCCGTGTGCTGCCACACGTGCTGTGACCTGTCCAGTGACATCCATGTGCCCGACACCTGAGAAGCAGAACAGGAGCAGCAGAAATCGAGTGAATGAGACGAGCGTGCAGTTAGGACAGACCTTTGAAACACAGCAACGGGAGCTGCTGCCCAATCAGAGCAGCAGCAGTTCCTTTCCATGAGATGAGGGAGACTTTTGGGATACTTTGTCCACATAATGTTCCAATTTTAGCTCTGCATCCCGGGATGTGATTGCATTATAAATACCCGGGGAGGGGGAGGATGCCAAGGGCAGTTGGGGACCTGCCTCCACTGGCGTGTCCCCACCAGTGCTCCACATGTCCCACTGCGTCCCCAGGCTCTGTTTCACATTCCCAGTGCTCATCACCTCCCGGATCTGCTTTCCAGCTGCTTTCCTAATGGTTATTCTGGTAAAGGCCCTCTCTGGGGTCCCGTGAGGCCGCTGCTCATTGAGTACCATCAGGCATCGATCGCTGTGAGTTTTGGGGAAGGACCACAGTGATGTGATGTGTTGGATGGGGCGTTTCTGCCCAGCTCATTGCTTCCTGTGAGGAATGGCACAATCCTGCTGCTGTGCCAGCTCCAAATGTGCTGAGTCCGGGAAGGTTCATCTCAACATTAGCTGGGCTTTGTAATTAAAATGTAGGGGGGAAATTGAGCCTTTCAGGCCTTTTAATCACTTGTTTCCAGCACAAGGGGTGTGCATTTCCTTCTGTTTTCATTGAAAAGTGAGGCTGGAGCTTCAGGAAGAGCCCTGAGGGCTCCAGGGTTAACAGGTACCAGAGGGCTTCGTGCAACCTCCAGGCTCCCAAATCCTTCTGCCAAAAAGCAAATTTACTGATTTTTAATGGGGTACTCCTTTTAGTTTTGCTGCTTTGCATTTCACCCGATGAAGCACGAGTTTAAGGATGCCGTTGATAAGTTTGGGCTAATCGTGGAGTGATTTAGACTGGAAGGGTCTCTTGGTGGTTGATTGTGGGTCCTGCTCCCTCCCCACATGCGAGCGCCCTCCCTGGGCAAGAATGATGCGAGTTCCTTCAGGAGATGGGGCAAGCGCTGCTGCGGAGGGGTTGGAGCCCAGGGTGCCGCTGGGCTGGCTCCGGGCCCCTCCATCCCTGCAGGTCCCGGTTTCTGCCTCCGTCTCAATTAACGACTCATGGAAAAACCTTCCCGTACGCTTTGCTAAATATAACTACGGAGGAGCCGCTCGTTGGCACCTCCGGGGGCTGGGATGAGCGGGGCGGCTCCGGAGCCTCAGAACGCGCCGAGACCGCCGCGCTCGGGGTAGGTGGGATGGGGAAGTTGCGGGGGGGGAAAGGGAAGGGAGGACCCGCAGTCCCTAAAGCCGCTCCCCCCGCGCTGTGGGGCCGGTGCTCGGAGCGGGGCCGCTCCGGTGTCCGCGGGACCCACGCGTGGAAACGGGCGCGGAGCGTCTGCGCCCCCGCGGGGCAGCGGCCGGGGCTGCAGCGGCCGGGGCCGGGTGCGGGTCCTGGGCTCAGCCCGGGGGCTTTAACCAACCGAGACCTCCCTTCTGCAGCAGGATGGGTGCTGGGTGCGCTGAGCCCCTCCGCAGGGCTCCTGTGGGAACCGGTGTTGCTTCCTGGGGGGGCTCAAGTTGTGATGGGCCATACCTGAGGCTGCTGGCTGAGGTGTCCGGGGTGATGCTGTAGTTGCATTCCAGGCTGCCCCATTGCATGACCAAAGCTTCTGATGTGGTCCCTAATGCCTGAGCAGTGCCTGCACATCCTTCCGGAGGATGCCAGGGACGTCTCTGGGGCCTGACCGACCACCCACAGCCACCCCAATGCCCCACTCCTGGCCCCTCGGGGTGTCTGGGTGCCGCGTGCCTCTGTGTGTGTGTAACCAGCAGCTGCCAGCTCCAAGGTGGTAACTGGATCACAGCGCTTGGGTGACCTTCGCTCCTCTCCAAAGCTGGTCTGGATGTCCCAGCAGCTCCCAGTGTGAGGTCGGGCAGCAGGGAGAGTGTCTGCAAGGCAATGGCCACAGGAGGGGTGTCCCTGGCTGACCCCCACCCCTCTGTGGGGAAGGGTGTCCCTGTGTGGGTCTGGGACTGGAGCTGCAGAGCCCCGCATTCAGGACAGGCGCTCCCCTAACACGGGACAGTGCTTGCATCCATGGTTGGGGGTGGGCTGTGGGACACAGAGCAGCACTCGAGTCCTTCCTATTGAGTTTCTTGCCAGCAGAGGTGGTTGCCACCCCAGCTCTGTCTTGGGCCAACCTACGGTGATGCCCAGGAGTGAACAGAAAGACTCTGACACGAGGAGTGTCCTCTGGTGCTAGAAACGTTGAAGGAAGAAATGGGTTATTCCCTGCTCCAGCACCAACCTCCTGGGGATGCTGCTGCTCATGTCATCTGGCTTAATGCAACCCATTGCAGTGATGCAGATGCTCAGGGAGGTCCCCCCAGCTCATGCAGCCTGGGCACCACACAGCGTGCAACCCGTGCTGGGTCTTCCTGCCTCGCCTGGCCCCTGTTCCCATTCCTCTGTCCTCACAGCGGGTCTGTCCTTCCTCCCGCAGGCATGAAGCGACCCCTGAGCCCATCGCACAGCCCCGAGAGCGGGGTGCAGGCGCTGGAGGCTGCGAGCTGCCCCCCGGGCCAGCCCGAGCAGCGCATGAAGCGGGAGAAGAAGCAGCAATCGTTCACGCTGTGCGAGGTCTGCAACATCCAGCTCAACTCGGCCGCGCAGGCGCAGATCCACTACAATGGCAAATCCCACCAGAAGCGCCTCAAGCAGCTCAACAAGGGCAAGATGCCGGCAGCCCAAGGTAGGAGCCCAACCAGGAGGCTGAGGTTGCCCAAAGGCTGCCCTTGCCCTGGGACAGCCGCTCTGCTAGGCCACGTTTGTGGGATGCTCGGGAATGCTGCGTTGTGCCCTCGGCATCTGTCTCTTGTTGGTCTGCCTGAACAATGGGGTCTTCCTCACCCCACTACTGGTCTTTGAGTGGTTTTAGGGCCTGAAAGCCCATGGGTAGACACATGGGGTCTCATCCATGTGCAAGGGCAGTTGCTGGTACTCGGTGGCTTTGTGAGCATCTTCTTGGGTTTCCATAGGTGGCTTGTGCAGCTGGGATGAGCACATCCATGTGAGGTGGCTGTCGGATTCTGGGTTACTGGCTCCCTGCTTTCTGGGGGCCAGCTTGACCCACCCCTGCAGCCTCTTGCCATGTGGTTCGCCTGTAACTGCTGACTTTGGCCATTGCTGTCTCAATGACAGGATGCTTTAAGGCCTAGATGCTGTGAGTTGGGGCAGTTTCTGTTCTTGTTGGTGGAGTTGCTGTTCATTGCCTCTTTACTATGAAACACCCCATTGTCCTCTGGCTGGAGGGGAGCAGCCCAGGCTCATCCATCCAGGAGGGTGCTGCTGGCTGCAGGTCTGGTTGCAGCCCCCTTGGAGCAGTGCTGGGTGGCAGCTTGGCAACTGACCTCCTTCTCTTCCAGACTAATTACAAGTTGGATTAATGAGTTAAAGCCTCTGAAGCACTTTGTGGCTAATTGGTGCCTTTATCTGGTGTGAGGATGCCGAGAAGTGGAGGCAGTGTGGAAAGGGCAGGAATGTGCTGGAATCCTGTAAGTTGGGGTGTTGGGAGCTGGCCCCGGCACCCTACTGCCCTCCCACAGGGAGCTGCCCTGCTAAAGAGCAGGAAAGGGCTGAACCCCCCTGTTTTGTCAGGAAAGGTTTGTTTGCAGCCCTTCCATGTGTTTGCAAACAGCAAAGCAGCAGCAGGTCACAGGCTGGTAGAACCTGCTGCATCTTGTGTCCTACCCCAGTTAACAGGATGGGTGCTCCCAGCACCGTGCCCCACAAACACGCTGATGCTCTCTGGTACCGTGGTGGCCGTGCTTGGTGCTGGTGCCTTTGTGTCTGTGCTCCCCGATGGCTTCTGGACCCGTGCTCCCCTCCAGCACCTTCCATCCTGCTGAGGGCTGAATTTCCTCAAAGGCAGCACAGCGCCGGCAGGACCTGGCTCCCGGCCGGCTCAGGAGATGCTCGTCCCCAGCAGACCCCAAGGGTGTGAGCTGGGCACTGTGGCTGCTGCCAGGGCCCTGCCTGCGGTGCCCTGGCCTTGGCAGACCCCAGGGGATCAGCCTGCAGAAATACCTGCTCCTGCTGCAGACAGGGCAAGCTGGAGCCTCATTCCCAGCATAGCAGTGGTCATCTGCGTGCCAAATCCTGCCCTCGCTGGTGGAGGTTTCGACTGAGCAAGGCCTGGAATATGCAAAGGAGCTGGGCTGTTCATCATCCTTCACTGACAGATGGAAATATTGCCTGCTATTTTAATGGGAACAGGGCTCATAAATCCCAGCCTGCAGCTTCCAGATTCCCCCCCTGGACCCAGCGGTGCCTCTGTCCAGGGATGCGATTCCTACCAAGCCAAAGAACCTCGGGGCATGCAGGCGTGCTCCTCGTATTGCTGCATTGCCCTGACCTCTGCCAGCACTTGGGGCTCTGTCAGCCTCCCGCATGCTTTGCTCTGTGTTCAAGGTGAAGTTTGGCTTCTGCTTGCGCAGGGCTGGGATTTGCTTAGGTAGGGAAATAGCAGCTGATGTCTGCTCCCCGCTGCGGTGGGGACACGGTGCTGGCTGCTGCTCTCACTGCAGCCGTGCTGCTGCTTGGAGCTGACCTTCTCCCAACGCTTCTGGTTAAAAACGTCGTTTCCAGCATTGTCACGAGCCGCCTTTCCCTGAGGTGTGAGCCTGAGGCTGGGAACTTGGCCATGGATCATGAACTGGCACCGGGAATTAGCTGATGTGATGCCTGTGTCCCCTCGCGCTGGTCATGCAGCTGTCGGTGCTCGGTGCCGCTCAGCCCCATGTCTCCTGTGCTGGGAGTGGGGCTGATCCCCCTCCTCGAGACCAACCACCCTCGGATGCCCTTCCAGCCTTGCCAAGAGAGCAAAGGACAAGCACTGGAAAAGCCCCTGGTCTGTGCTCCAGGCCTGCAGCGTGGTGGGTGCTTGGTGCTCGGGGGCCCTGCTCCATCATACTCCTCTTGGAGCCCTTCTGTGACCAAACCAGCACCTTTGGGTGCTGACCAAGTGAGCCTGCCTGTGGCCATGGGTGCAGTCACCCCTTCTCGGGCAGCTCCTGCCCAAGCTGCCTGCTCCAGCCATGGGCTCAGCCCAGCACAACCCATGGTGAGGGCAGCGTGCATGGACTCTGGTAACACATCAGCACTGGGGAGCCTTGGGTGGAGAAGGGGAGTTTGTAAAGACGAGGGATTAAAGGAAATAATGGAGTTAGACAAAGCTGGGATGTTCCTCTGAGCGGGAATCTCTGTCTCATGCTGACATTCCAGCTACATCAAAGGCAGATTTCACAGATGCTCCATCTTCCCCCTTTCCCTCCGGCTTCTCTGATCAGTGATTTCTGCAGAGGGCAATCGCTGGCGTTCCATGCATGGAGCAAGGCTGTGGAGGAGCTGAGCTGGCAGACAGATGTGATAATCAGTATCATTACCATTTATTAGCTCTAGGCCAGAAAGACCCCAACTTAAAAACAAACCATTGTTCGTGAGGCGTTTTCTTGCCATGCAAATCACAGATTTCTGTTGTCTCGTGTTGAATTGCAGCAATTAGCTACGGGATGTCCACAGCTGAAAGATGTTTTTGTGTTGCTGATGCCACTTCCAATCCAAGTGGGTCAAGAATGATTTCATTACTGCCTGGGACCTTCAGGGGTGCCAAAGTGAGCTCAGTTTGCTCTTGGTGTCCTCGTGCTCCCACAGCAGGGGTTGGACCCCCCAGGTTTGGTGCTGAATGAGCAGAAAGGGCTGCAATACCCCAAAACTGGCTCGGCCCCTGTGCTTCTTGTGTGCTGGGAGAGGGCATGGGATGGGTTTGCTGCTTCCCTTTTTCCTTCTGGATCATCTCAGGGGCTGCGCATTGCAGGATGGGCTGAGCTGAAGCATTTCATTTACTCCCTCACTGTTGAGTGCTCCCAAAAAAAGGCCGTTCCAGCATGTCCCAAACCAGCCCTGGGATGGGAGGAGCAGCTCGTGCTCCCCTGCTGCTGGAGCCTGTATCCCTGTGCCCCGTCTGCTCCCATCGCACTGGAACCAGCGGGAAGAGGTCTCCTTTGGAGCAGGAGTCTCCTGGCTTCCCGGCAGATGCGAGCAGACAGCAGCTCATGCCCCTTGGCTGGGGATGGTGGGAAGGATGCTCCATCCAGGAGCATCCGTGTGAGCTCAGAGCCCCCCTCAAGCTGCTTTTCCCAGCCCAGAACATTCAGAGCCTGCTGTGTCCTGGTGCTAATCCATGTCATGAGCTGTTCCTCTGCCCCCTGTTCTCTCCCCAGGGCTGCCTGGTGCCATCCCCGCTCCCTGGCAGTGCAGCCCTGATCTCAGGGCTCCTCTCAAAGGGGAGGATTCTGGTTCCCTATTGGAGCTGAGCCGTGTCTGTGCGTGTTTGCAGGGAAGAAAGGTCTGAGATGAGCAGAGAAATCGTTGTGACAGCTCTGGCATCGCTGGCTCTGCAGCAGAGGGGACGTGGGGACCCCAGGGGAACCTGTGCTCCTCTGGGAGCCGGTGCTCTTGTGCTGCACAGGGGGTGCCAGCCAAGCCCCCTGCCTTTGACAGAGCTGCTGCTGGGTGCTGGGGAGGAACTGCTCCCATTGAATACTCCTCCATCAGTGGTTCCATGCTCTCTGCTGGGCTGGGATAACCCTGTGGGTAAATGAGTCCTGAAGCCCCCTGGAGCATCCCCTGGGAAAGCAGAGCCCTGGCATGGGGGGAGCTGGTGGGTCTCGACAGGCTGGTTAGATGGGGAGAGGGGAGAATTGGTTCCGTTCCACTAAATGCTTTTGTTATGCCAAAAAAGCCATTTTGTGAGGGGGAAAGGGGCCTGTGGGCTCCGTGTGAGCCCAAACCCTCCCCTGGGTGCATCAGCCTTGTGCCAGCCCATTGACCTGGAGAAGACTGCTCCCTTTTTAAACCCTCTGGCAATACCCCGTTCCGATGCTTTCTCCCTGCAAAGCCCAGCTCCTTGTCTCCTCATGGATTCAGAGCTGTATCAGAACTCATCTCTGATTGTATTGAGTCAGTAAAATTCAACTCTTGGCCCAAGGATGCTGCGGAGAAGCTCTGGGGCTCTGCTTGCACAGGCTGGTGTGTGATGCTCAGAGCAAGGAGGAGGTTGGGGTTGATGCTTTGCAGATGAAGCCAAAAGGTAACAAATGAAGCTGATCTAAATCAAATCCAGCCTTTGGAAGGGCTGGTGCAGGGGCCATGGTGGTCACGATCATGGGAGGGGAGTGTGAAAAGCTGCGGCTTCTCAGTGTATTGAGGGGAAATGAGGGGGTCTGAGGACCTGGACCCATGTCCCTGAGGACATGAGGTGTCCTGACAGAGGGTGAGGAGGATGCATAGGACAGGGTGATGGATGAATGTGTGATGGGAGGGACAGGGTCATCTTGAAGGGGAGACCTCAGTGGTGGCTGCACACCAGTGTTGGAAACTGGCTTTTGGTCCTGGGCCAGCCCCCAGATTGTCTCCCTGGTGTGAAGCTGCTCTGACCTTCACGAGGTGCTTCTCGGGAAGGGTGCAGTGGTCATCTGCTGAGGCTGCAGCATCACGTGGGGAGCAGGGAGCTTTAATCCAACACCCGGTCCTGTGCAGCCAGTTCCTCCCTTGATAATGTGCCAGCCCAATTCCTAGTGATGCTTCCAGTCCCTGCTCCTTCCTTCCCTTTAAAATCCCCCTCATCAAAAGGCTGTGACCGTTTCTGGGCTAAAGGGGTTTAGTCCTTTGAGTTCTGGCAAGATACAACAGCCAGCACTGTATTCCCATATGTATCCTCTGCTGTGGGAGCTACTGATGCCTGGGATGAGCTGCTCAGAATGGGCTTGGGGAAGTCATTGGCTTGAACCACAGCCTGGGGTGCCTGGGATGGTTTGGTCTGTTCCCTATGGGATTGTGTGTGAATTCTGTGCAGTGGATGTGGGTCGGATCCATATGGAGCAGCAGTGATCGCTGCTCCGCACTGCCTGCAGAGGCTGAGCTGTGCCCAGAGGATGCTGCTGGCGATGGCGTTTTCTCCCCGCCTCAGGAGGAAATTGCCTCGTGTTATTCTGAAGCGCTGTATTCTGTGAGGCCGTTGTCCTTAATCTTGGATTTTGCTGTAATTTCCTTCCATTTGGTTTGCTATCAAGTTGCCACAATAGCATTTTATGGCCACTTAGCTCAGGGCGGCATCACACGTGATCTTAATTAGAAGTGGATTAAGAGCAACGGGGAACATGCGGCCATGGAATATTTCACAGTTTCCCATGTAGCATCAGCTCAGCGGATTTGGAAGAGGAAAAGCCTGGGATTTATTTTAAGCTGGGGGGAAGATGCTGGAAGCATCAGCTGCCTGCGAGCAGGGCTCTGCTTCTTTAGCGCCCTGCTCGATGGAACGTTTCACTCCTTAAATGTCCCTATGGAGAGGTGAGGATGCGCAGGACCTCAGTGTGCTGTTCCCAGTGACAAGGGCAGCCACTGCCCTGCTCTGCTGTGGGAAAGGGGAAGCATCCCGCTGCATCCTGCTCCCATCAGCAGGGATTAGAGGCGCTGGATAAAATGCAGGCTGTGCGTGCGATGTCCATCCCAAAGACCACTGGGGCTGAAGGGATGGATGGGGACTGGGAAAGGAGACTTGTCCAGGATCTCCGTGAGCAGCGAGGCTGGGAATCCAGCTCATCCCTCCCGGGCCCTGCTGTGCCTTGGGCTCACTGCTCCATCCTATGTGTGTGCTGCTCTCCCGGAGGAAGGGGGGGAATGAGGGCTTAAAAATGGGTGGATGTGGAAGGGGGAGGTTGGGCTGAGCTGGCTGAGGGCGAGCAGAGGTTTGTGGGTAGTGTAAAGCTGTCACTGTGATTTAGGGCCGGCTGGTTAAACTGGTTTATGTTCCCAGACAGTAAGTCGTAAGCAATATAAGATTTTCTGTGAAGAGCTGATCTGCCCTCATCACGCTTTACGCTGTCTTTCCCAGAGTGATCTCTCCTCTTTATAACCCCATGGTGTTCTAACAGGGACAAAACCGGGGTCTGGCTATTGGAGAAAGGGGACACGGAGCTCTGAGGTGGGTCCATGCTGGGGTACTCGGCTCCCTCAACATGACCCTCTGCTTCCAGAGCATGGGAGGCAGTTACCCTCTGTTGGAGCTGGGCTGCGTTTACCTGCAGTCATTGCGTGATCGCCTTAAACCAGGTTTCCCTCCCCGCTCTTGCCTTGGAGTTGTTGCTGTTTTAAAGCAAATGCTGCTCCCGTTCACCTTTGATATTTTCCACAGCCATGGATTTAGGAGGAACAGTTTCATTTATGCTGCCATTGCCGTGTCAGCGGGAGGCTCTGGGTGCTGTGCAAAGGGTTTCTTCAGGCACTGGAGTGTGGTTGCAGGTGAAATCCTCTGCCCTGGTTCTTCTAGAGGGGCCTCTCTGAAACGAGATGGGAAAATGACGCTCTCTGAACCTATTTCCAGGTGTAATTTCCATCTCTTTCCCTGATAATTAAATATTTTTAGGTCATCCCATTTCTCCGCCCTATTTGCAGACCTGGCCTGGATGCCTTTGTAATTAGACATGTCCCTGGGCAGAAGGATGAGCGCGGGAGGTGCTGGCTCTGCTCCTGCAGCCCCGGCTCCTTTATTCAAGCACTTGCATGTCCTTGGGGCTCTTTGCTGAGGGATGGAGCAGCCCCTGTTTGACATCCCAGGCCTGGGGACGTGGCAGCTGCTCTCGGCAGTGACACCCGGGCAGCACCAATGGCCTTGCTGCTGAAGGGTCAGAATTCTGATTACACACGTTTAAACCATTTTAAGCTGCGTTTTGTTTGAGGTGGATCCTCACTAAAATGAGGGGGAAATGGTGTTTTAACACCTCACCCTGCCGCAACAAGGCCCTTATTGAAGTAGGTTCCATCACAGTCAAAGCTGCAACTTTGCACATGATGAAAGGGTGATACTGTTCCTCTGAAACAGCAAAGATTAAAGTGGACCAGGGAAGCAAAGCAGAGGTGTTTGGATGTTACCGTGGTTCTTAAGAACACGATGATACCAGACCTTCCCTTTGAGGAGAAAACTGAGGTTAAACCCCCGATTCCTGGGGGATGCGTGTGCCCCCCTCACCCCAGCCAAATGCATCCTTTTAGGTGGATAAAAGCAGAAACCTTCAGGAAGAATGAGTTAAAACATCAGGATGCTCTTATCCCATTGGGGTGGGCACCTGCCCGCAGGCTGGGGTCTGTCCATTATGGGGGGGGGGGGATGGAATGTGAGCCACAAAACCCCATCTCTTTGTGCGGGAACCCCCCGGGGGCAGGATTTAGCCCTTAAAATGTGTTACCTTTATCCTGAGCAAACTCGGGAGCAGGAAAGGTCAGCGCCTTCCTTCCCAGCCCGGCGGGGATGTGCTGCCGGGGGCTGCTCCGCGCCTGAGCCTCTGCTTCTATGGGCTCAAGTTTCAGAGCAGAAGAAAACCAATACAGTTCCTCCAGGTGTATCCATCCTGATGCTATCTGGCATCTTTCACCCCCAAATTATACCCTAAATCCTCGGTGAACAAAGCTGGCCAGAAAGGTGCTGGAGGGCTCTTCTGGGATGGGCAGGGGGGGAGCTTCCTGCTGGGTTTGAGCCCTCTGTTTCCCTTGTTTACTGATGTTTGTTGCCCCATTCTGCTCGCTGTTTGCCAGCCTTTGCAGTCTGAGGTTGGGCAGAGCCTGTCTTGGTCATCTCTCAGTGGTTCTGGTGGTTAAACCAAGCCCATGACACTCAGCCGGCGCAGAGTTTAACACTGCCCTCAGTAGGCTCCAGAGTAATCGCTCTGTTGTGGTTCCCTGAATCTGCCCTCACACAAAGCCCAATGAACTGGTGGTGTTAAGGACAGCCCTTGCCCAAACTGAGCCTGATGGCTCAGAGACCCCCTCTGCCTCCCAAGCACCCTCCCAGCTCCTTCCCTCCTCACCCCATTAAGCTGCTGCTGCAGGCACGGCTTGAGCAGACCTGCCTGAGCAAGCCCGGCTCAGTGCGGGCACAGGGAACGCTCCCCCTCTGGCTGCATGGTTGGGACTTGCCTCTCCCGGGATGTTCCTGATGAGCTGTGGGCTGCCGGGGGCTGTGGCTGTGCCGGGGCAGGCCTCTGTGCCGAGACACCTCTGGTTTCACCATCGCTCCCTCCCAGTGCTCTGCCATGGTTTGCCCTGAGCAGCCTGTGCTGAGAAGCAGTGATTGCGGGGGGTGTTGTAGCATCTGACACAACGATGCCCGTGGCTTTGATTGAATTTCTTTTCGTGCCTCCCACGGTGTCACACAGGGCTGGTGAAGCCGTTTGTCACGGCCCCAGATGCCCTTTGCAGCAATGAAGATGCTCGGCAGTAGAGGATGTTGTGGAAGAAGCGGTTGTGGGATTTGCTGCCTGAGTGTGGGGTGGCTGGTGATGGCCCCAATGGGGAGGGTGATGGGGCCTGGGCCTGGTGGGAGGGTTTGTGCCACTGCCATGTGCCAGTGCTGGGGTCCACGTACAAATATAGCAAGTTATGCACCAGCCAGACCCACGCTGCATGGCCGGGAAATTCCAGGGATCCGCTATGGCTGGGCAGGAGGCGTTAATGGCCAGGATCTGTAATCAGTACCTGCAATTAGCCTCTGCTCCAGCTGCCCTCAAAGCTCTGCCATAAAACACAGTCCCACGCTGCCATTCCTCATTCCCACCCGTCGCTGTCATGCCAGCTCAACCCCTCTCAGCTCCGGTGGTACCAGCTGGGATGTGCCTGCCTGGCTGGGATCAACTCAGCACCAACCCCAATGGGTCATAGAATCAGCTAGGTTGGAAAAGACCTTTAAGATCATCAAGTTCAACCATTACACCAGCACTGCCAAGACCACCACTAACCCTTGTCACTGGCTGGTCAGGGCTGGGATGAGTGAGGATGGATAGAGGATGCAATGGGGGGGTTCAGCGCTGTGTACCGGTCTGGCTGGCCCTTGCCAGTGGGGCTGGAAGTTGGGAGATGCCAAATTTGCCAATGGCTTGTGGTTGTTGCAGGGAAAAAGGAGAAGAGCCCCTGGGTAGTTGTCAGCCCCCTGCTCCTCCTGGTCTTGCTACCTCCACCTCCCCTCTGCTTGATGCTCACTTGTGGTAATGCCACATTGCTGATGACATTAAACATATTAATATGGGGTTTAAATAGCCTGGGGAGGCTGGTACCAGGCAGCATGGGACCAGGTGTTGATCCTAGATTAGCGACTGCTGGGGCTAAACCAGGGGCTGCTGCTCAGGACCCTGAGAGCAGCATCTGAGTGTGTGTCCAGTGCTGCCTGGTGGGTGCTGGGAGAAGGATCATGGATGCTTCCGTCCACAGCACCGTGCAGTGGGGCCCAATGGCTTTGGGTGCTTTTCAGAGCACCAAAATGCTGGAATCTACCCCAGAAGTGCCTGGGGAGGTGATTTGGCATCTCATGGTTTGCAGCTTTGGTTTTGCTCTGCTGAAGGAGAGAGGTTCTGCCCGACTCCTTGAGTTGTTTGACTAAAGGCAAGCACTGAAATCCGCCCCTGTTTTCGCTATCTCCCTTTTGGAGGGGGGCGACAATTGTTTCCCCTTTTCACAGGCAGCTTTTGCCTCTCCAAAAGGCACCATGCAGTCAAGTTGGCAGCCCCCCCTTCACGCTGCTGCTCTTGGGCAAGTGTCAATGGTCCTGAACCCCGAAAGCCGAAGGCTGGGCTGGGGACTGGAGCCATGCGGGACGTGCTGGGCTTTCCGAGCAGTCTGGGGCGATGCCGGTCAAGGGGGGGATGCTTGGCTCAGCCTCATCCCGCTGCCGTGTGCCTGCAACCATGGGATTTCTGGGGAGCAGCTCCCGGAGGGGGTCGGTGCCGCTGAGCCCCCCACGTCCCCAAGCGGGAAGACCCAGCTTGGGGCCCCAAAACCAGCTTGTTGGGGGGCTCCGGTGCTCGCGGCTGTAGGCTCCCTCCTCCCGCCCGGAGCTCCCCTGCTGTTACTGGGGTGATGGGGGGGCCGGTCCCCCCCCGCTCCCTTCCCCTCCATTTCCATCTCAATAGCCGGCATCTCCGGCTGCTTTTGCGCCCGGGCCAGGGCGGGGCCGGACGCGAGGGTGAGGGGCTCGCACCGCCCGGCGGCTTTAACCTGTTAATTGCGGGGGGGGGTGCGCGGCTGGGCGGGGGCTGCGGGCGAGTCCTGCCCTGCCCGTAGCTCTCTGCCCGCCCTGCCTGCACCCAGCCGGGCGAGCAGGAGGCAGCAGCAGCAGCGCTGAGGGGACGCAGCCGGATCCAAAATGCTTTTAGGTGGGTGAAGCGCAACTTCCCCCCCCTCGCGGAGCAGCTGGGAGGAAGCGGAGTCCCCCCATGGGCTCCGGGGGAGCGCGGTTTATCGGGGAGGAGGTCCGGGGGCTCGCCCTGCGCCCGTCCCGGGCATGGGATGCTCCGGAGCCCATCCGAGCGCTCCTGCGGGCAGCGGCTTCCATCGAGTTACTTGAGCTTGGGAAAACGGCAATAAATCACGGCGCGAGTTGTGCTGTAAGGGAGCAAATACATCTGGTTGTTTCTTATCTCCAGGGTAGATCGGCTGAGGTTATGGGGGGGGGGAGGTGGTATATTTTCATCCCGTTGCAATTTTGACCACAGACTTAATAGTGAAAAATTGAGGTGGGTTCTTTACTGCTGGGGCAAAGCTCCAGGAACGCGTGTGGCTGAAGGAGCCCGGGCTCGGAGCGAGGGGCTGAGCAGCATCCAACACAAACCGTGATTCACCTGCGGGGTCCCCATCCCACTCCTATCAGAGCTCCTCACGCCAAACCACCCTCGTGAGGTTCTCTTCTTCCTAAGCAAACCGGGTCGTTGCCGTTCCCTGCCCGAAAACCCCTTTAAAGAGCTGGTTCTTTTTATTCGCATCAACAAAATGGTCCCTCCAGCCCCGGCGCACACGCAGCCCGTTCCTCGGCTGCAGCCTGCACATGCTGATGACTTGCGGGGCTCAAGCTGAGTTTGAATCGCTGCATCGCATTGATTTTTCCCAGGGCTGCAAAAAGAGGCAGGAAAAGGTCGTGGGCTGGCAGGGCTTCGCTCTTTGTTCGGGTGTCAGCTCCAGCTCGTGCTCCTGCTGCACCCGTGATGAGAATGCTTGGATGGTTTTGGGGTGGAGTGTGGGGCCGGCAGCGCCTCTCTGGGGGAAAGCGGGTGTTAATGGTGGGGAGGTTTGGGGGTGCTGTCGGTGCCTCGCTGCCGTGGGCTCGGTGAGCTGCGGCCGCTGCGCTAGGACCCGTTCAATGCACAGAGCCAGGGCTGGGCGTTTCGGTGGGTTCATTCCTGGTGCGGTGAGTCCCTGCGGGCAGCGGTGCTGGTTCCCTCCATGCATGTACATGTGCATGTGGCATGCCACATACGTGTGAGCACGTGCGCGTCTGCATGCTTCCAGGCACCCGAGGTAAAACGAGTGCCCTCTCGCTGGTGTGTACTCGTCGGTATGGGGCTGGCACGGTGCATGGGGCTCCTCCGGGGTGCCCGCTCTGCCCTTCCTCCGGCCTTGCCCTTGGGCTGGCTCCCGGGATCACTTGGGTTTTCCTAACAGTTTGAAACACAACCTTTCCTCTGCGAGCTGCCTTTCCCTGTACCTCTGGAGCGTGTGATGCTGCTCGGGATGCTTATCTGGGGTACTTGTCAGGCAAAGCAGGTTTAAAACGAAAGAACCCGAAGACTAGCAACAAAAATAACCCCAACCCAACCTTGCTTTTAGCTGCGCGGTCTCAAATATGTATGAAATGTTGCAAAGCCACTAAAGCTTCAATTCTGAAGCAGGCTTTCCCTGGTGATCTCTGTGCTGCAGCCGTGGCGCCCTGGATAGAGAAACGTGGTGGTTGGAAGGTGTTTGTGCTGTGGCTGCTCCTCATCCTCTCCCCGCTGTGATTTAAACACCCCATAAGAACCCAGTGGGAACCCAGAGCCCCACAGCTCTGCTCGGTGCTGCAGCGCAGCCTGGGACCGTGCCTGGGCCCTGATGCTGCTCTGGGTTTGCTCCTGTTAACTGGCTGCTTAATGAGGCTCCGCGTCCTCTCTGCCGCTGTGGGGGTGAACGGGAAGGGGAGCCTGTCCCCGCTCAAATTGGGTTTGCTTTGGGGCTCCTCCATTGCGTGGTGGGGCTGGGCTTGCTCTGGATGAGTTTCCCTGTACGTGCAGCACTGGTTTTATTGCCAGGGGCTCGCCCCAAGGAATGGCCTGGGGAGAACATCAGTCTCCTGGTTTCAACCCCGAGCTCGCCCAGCAGGGGCTCTGAGCTACTCCGACAGCCTCAGCCTCCCCTTCAGAGTATTTTTAGACCAAGCTGTCATCTAATCTTGACCTCCAGTATGATGTGGGATAGAAAATATCACAGCACCGCGCCGAGGGTATCATTCACCATTTAGTTTATAGATGGTTTGTAATTATACCTCACCTGGAGTAACGAGCTGCGAACGGGGCTTTAAGCAAACCTGGACTTGGCTGAAGCTTCTGCTGCTGGCACCGGTGCTTTAATGGTCCCTTCCAACACCTGCCTCATGTCCCAGAGCCCCGATGACCACAGGGGCTGGGCATGCAGCACCTGGGTTTTCCCCTTTTCTAGCAGGATGGCAGCAGGAGTGGGCTGCGGTGCTCCCTCCGCTCTGAAGTGATGCTATTGGCATGGCCTGGGTGGGAGTGGTGGAAATGACAATGAAATACCAGCGGTAGAAATAAAAACCTAATTAAAACATAATGACAGACCTGTTGTCATCGCCCCGGCCCTGGCAGGACCAGCCTGGGCCAGGGCAGGGGGGGGTCTGTGCACATCTGAGCTGTCAGCACAAATGTGATGGATACTGAGCTCCCAGAAAACAGTGCTGGGAGCAGGGGGAGGCAAAGGGGCTTTGCCCTTCGGAGAACCTTTGGGGTGAGCCTGTAGGTGGATTGGGGTTTGAAATTCCCCTTGGACCCCCAGGACTTACAGCCCTGAAGTCAGAGCCAGCAGGACCCTTGCAAGTGGGGTGATTCCCTTTGTGCCCCCCTGAGCTTCAGGTGCTTCAGTAACAGAAATCATTCATTTTCACTGCTCACAGGGAAAACTGTGTTGGCTTCAAGAGGCTGACAGGGACAGAAGCCCTTTCCTTTGTTCCCAATTGGTTGTTTCACAGGGATGGTGCGAAAGCATCAATTGGGGTTATTGGGTTTTTCCCTTTTCATTACTGTCGCTCGCTCCCTGGCCAGAATGAAGCGGACTGGCCCGTAACTGTTCTGATTTAAACGATGCCCTGGATAAAGACTGAACTATCCGGGGCTCCGGCCTCTCCCCTGAGCTTCCCATCCTTCAGGAGCACCCTGACCTGTCCCGCACCACCCAGAGGAGGTGGTGATGGTGAGGAGGGCAGGGCTTTGCGGGAGCAGAGCCCGGATCAGGGTTCAATACTCGCTGCCTCCTTCCTGCTCCCGCCCCAGGTCAGGATGAGCCCAGCTCTCTCCCGAGCTCCTTGGTACTGGTCCCAGCAGGATGCAGAGGATGCTGAAGGGTGGGTGCTGGACGGGTGCTGGATGGCTGCTCATTGCTAAATGCTGATTTTTCAGATGAGGAGATTTGGGAATTAAGATCCAAGGAGAGGTGGGCTGGATGCTTGTGGACATGGGCGAGGGAAAAAGGCTGGATAGAGCAAGACCTCCATGCAGTTTTGTCCCTTAGACATGGTTTAATACATTGATTGTGCAGGGTTATGGCTTGGGGCTGCTCCTGGGGTGCTGGATGCAGCCAAGGTGCCTTTTGAGAACCAGGATCAATTGGGAGGGAGGGAAATCTCCTCATCTTCTGCTCTTGCTCCTGACAAAAACGCTTTGCTGCCTTGTGAGGGGCAAACCGCCCCTGTCTCTGCTCGGAAGAGCATCAGCCCAGAGCCGGTGTTGCTGGCGGGGGGGGGCGAAATGAGCACTGGCCCCCTCGCCTGGCCAAGGCGCCCTGTCTGTGGCCATGCCCCGGTGCTTGCCGATGTCGTGTGAGTTGATTTCAGGGCTGTCCCCTGCCAGCTCGAGTCACGCAGCAGAAGGCTGTGACAAGGGGAGGGAGGAAGGAGGCAGAGTCCTGCAAGCTGGTGGTGACTGGGGGGTTCCTCCAGCAGCACCCCATGGTCCCAGCTCTGCTGCCCCCCTAGATCAGAGCCCCTGTGCAGCACTGACCCTGTGTGATGCGTGGCAGGAGAGGGGCCGCTGGAGCTGGGCGCTGTGAGGGGATGGGGCTCACTGGGGTTTGCAGCTCCGGAGCACCAGGAACTGCTTTTTCCTGCTGGAAAAGCGCGGTCATTCCCCACAGGCTGAGATGGCTCAAAGCAGAGGAGGCAACCAAAATCCCAGAAATGTGTTTGGACTCAGGGATTTAATACCCTTGGGATAACGCGGCTGGGATTTCAGTCAGCTCCTTGTAGGCACAATGACAAACCCTCGGGAGCGTGCCCGTGGGGCTGGAGCACTGGGCGGGGGGGGTACCAAGATCCATCCCTTTATCCCTTTGGCAGCGTCGTTGGGAGCTCCGTGCCCCGGGTTTGGTTCAAATGGAAAGTGTGGCTCACGGCAGCAGCCGCGCTGATGATGAATGCACTCGTGCAGCCGGGCACCTGCCCGCCCGCCTGTCACCGCAGGGAAAATAGCCACGATGGAGCCAACCCAGGCTCTGCTGTGGCACGGGGGCCAACAGCAGCATTCCTGTGTCGGTTCCTTTGGGAAGGATGGCCAGCATCCTGCCGGGGTGCTCGGCAGGGGAGTCCTGCAAACGCTGCCCCACATCCCTGTTAAAGCTGAGGGCTCCCAGTAGGAAGGTGGATGTTGAGAGCCCCGGAGCAGGGTCCCTGGAGTTGTGGCCATGCTGGGTGAGGAGCTGGGTGCTGCTGTGGTTGATTTACCCCGTGGGATCTTGGGTTCCTGCCTGGTCCCTGTTGCTTCTCTTGTTTCCCTGCTGTGGATTTTCCCTGCCTGGCTCCCTTTGGCTCCTGATAACAAGCGTCTGCACTTGTACCTGGCGTGGTGAAGCAGAGGGGATTGTGGGCAGGGAGTGCTTTTGCCAAATCCACCTGTTTTCCAGGACTTGGATGGGGGTCCTTGGTGCTCCCCACCCCTCTGCTCTGGGTTTGGGTGCATCTCCCGGCAATGCTGCTCCGGATGCTGGGAAAGAGGGGATGGGGCAGCCTCCAGCCTGAAAACTCATTAAAAAGCCTAAATCCCCTTTTCTCGCCTGCATTAGCACAAGAATAAATAGTGCATATTTTCAGCCCTGGAAGCCCCGTCTCTGGTTTCACCCAGCTCCTGTTAGCATTAACCTTGGGCTGAGGTGCCGGGCAGGAATGTCCTGAGCACAGGAAGAGCCTCGGGACATGCGGGGGAGCCTCAAGAGAGGAATTCACTTGGGGGCCCCATCCCCTCCCTGGTGAGGAGCCAGTCTGAGCCAGGTACAATGGAGCCCTTAATCCCGGCTCTTACCGTGGGGCCGCAGCTCTGCAGCAGGAGCATCCCCCAGGGCCGGACACCGTGTCCAGGATGGGGAGCAGGGGGGGTGTCCCCATCCTGCGGGATTCTGGCGTCCTCAGGAGCCTTGTTTGGGGGAAGCAGAGGCGGCGTAGTTGTGGGGCTCTAAATTTCACTGCGTTTAGCGCTAAAAGGAGTTTTGTTTGGCACGAGAGGAGCTGCAATGCTCAGTGGGGAGCTCCAGTGTGAGGGGTGGGTGCCAGGCTCACAGCTCTGCACCAGCAGCGCTGTTAAATGGGGTTTGGGAGGGATCTGCGTCCATGTCCCACTGTGATGGTCCACACGGGCTCGAACCGGGATTTTGCCAGAGCCCATCGCCGGTGGCCAGGGCTGGGACGTGCTTTTCTGGTCCTGGCTCTGCCCAAACCCCTGAGGCACCCATCCTGGCTGATGCAAACGCTATTGCAGCTCATCCCGCTGCGTGTACGGGGGGTCCCTGGGGGACCACGACCCGGGCACCCATCGCCTTTGCGATGCCAAGGGATGGTGTCCCAGCAGGGGGGCACGCACAGAGCGCATCCTCCTCAGGTCACCGCGTCCACCGCGCGTCCCCACGGCCAAGCCCCGGCCACACCGCGGGGCCTTCCCCATCCCCGGCCACCGCTAGTGGCCACTGCCGCCGTGGGCTGCCGGGAGCATCGGCGGAGCCAAACAGTCCCCGCAGCAAGATGGCAGCTCCCGTGCGCCCGTGAGCGCGGCGGCCGCCGAGGCTTTGTTCCGCAGCCGGGATGCGCGGCTGCTCCCTCCGTCCGGATGCGCCTGGGATGCTTTATTGTCCCGTTGGCTTTGCGCTGTTGGGACGGGGTTGGGCTTTGTCGTTAGATTTGATTGTGGTTTTTCCTATTTAAGAACCCCAAATCTGGGAAGTTTGCGAGCCCCCCTCACCCCAAAGCTTATGGCAGCCTTTACATGGTACGTATGCAGGGGGAAGGCTGGGTGCGCGGGGCTGGGTGCTGGGGTCGCGCATTAGGTGAGGGCTGATGAGGGCTCGTCCTCCTGCGAGTGAATCCTGATCCTGCCCAAACTTCCCCGCAGGCAGTGCCGTACCCTGCGGGGGGACCAGCGGGATGGGGGGGTACCTGGTGTCACCCCCTCCTGCGCTGCTGCGGTGCTGCTTCTCCCTCCCCATGGCCAGCAGCAGCTCGGGAGCGATGTGCACGGTGCAGTGAAGGAGCCAGCACTGGTGCCGGTGTGCAGCGGGTGCTGTGGGCAGTGATGCTCCGTGGGCAGCGATGCTCCATCCAAAGCTCTCCCCACAGACACTCAGTGCTGTTTGGGGTTTTTCCTTCCCAAGGTAGCAGGTTTTGCTGGAGCCAGTGCTGGGGAAGGTAGGGACAGGTTTGGGGGTGAATGGGGTCTGTGACAGGGAGGGAATGGAGGAAACAGCCCCCCCGGGCCATGCAAGGGGACATTGAGCTCAACGCCTGCCCCATGCAGGGATCAGGGTAGTGGATCTGGGGCAGGTTGGGCTCATGAACCATGAGTGATGCTGTGCCTGCTCGGGGGTGAGCCCCAAAAGCTCTTGAGGCAGGAGCACTGCTGCCATCCCAGCCCTGCAGAGCCCATGTCCCTGGGGAATGTCTGATGGATGCTGGCAAGTGCAGAGGAAACATTCAGCAGGACGGGGCTGGGCTTTGTCTCTCCTTGGCAAGTCCATTGCAGCTCCCCAGTTAACGTGCTTCTGAGGACACGCTGCTCCGGCCGGTGCCCGGCGGCTCTGGATGGACAAGAGGGTGGATGCAGCTCTGCTGGGAGCTGTGGGAATCGTTCCCTGGGTGCTCACGGCTGCACCGTGCCAAGGTGTGGGACCTGGCTCTGGGACGCAAACCAACCCACGTTAAACTGACCAAGAGCAGGATGCAGAGGGAGCCCGTGTGCCTGTTGTGAGCCTTGGGAGTCCTGTGTGGGGGAAGGAAACCCCCAGCAGGGCCATGTCCTGGGGGCTCTCTCTGCTTCCTCGGAAGCTTTTGGTGGTGACATGGTTAGAGCTGAGGCTTGGGTTAGCAAAGCCCGTCTGTGACCTGGGCTGGCTGCAGTGCCCAGGGTACCCCAAGGGGAGACCCTGCTCCATGGGGATGGATGTTGGCAGCTCTAACACCTCAATCAGGAGGGGTTCTCCTTCCCATGGGGGCTTCCCTGGCTCTTGGGGCTTATTCTTGAGACAAACCCCAAGTTCCTCCTGGGTTTCTCAGCCATGGACTGACCCATGCTGTGCCCTGTGCTGCTGCTGAATGGCCTTGTTTGCCTCCTTTTTCCTCTCCGCTTCGGTTCTCCCCCTTCCCCACCCTCTGCTGGGTCCCTCCTCTTCCTCTTCCCATCACTTTTATCAAGGTTCAGTTTTGGTTTTCGATCCAGTTCATGGAGGAATGCAAGGACTGGACTGAGTGGGGCCTGAGGATAGGGAGGGATTTAAGCGGATACTTGAGTACTCCAGCTGCCTGCTTTCAGTATGTAAGTGCTTTCTGCCTCTGGGCTCCAGGAGGTCTTTGGAGCCTTGGCTGGAGTGGGTCCAGTATATAAGGGCCAGGGCACTGACTGTGCAGAGCATGACCCTGTTGCCACCAGATGTGACTTGGGCAATTTATGAGGTAGAGACAAGCAAGGGAGGAACGAGAACACACATGAGCACGTGTTTCTGCCGGCCTCCCAGTCACCCTCATGCAGCTCCAGGGCTCCATCAGCAGCGAGTGCTGCTCTTTATGGGGCTGAATGCTTGTTTTGAGGTGTTTGGTCCAAAGCCAGCTTTGAACCTTCCCAGCATCAGCTGCAGCGCGGAGGTCCGGTGTGATGGGGAGCGTGGCTGGGTGTCCCTGTGGTCATGAAGAGCATGTGCCAGTCCCACCACTGACACCGTGAGCTCCCGGTGGCCCCACTGAGGCTGCCGATGGGCCCCTGCCACTGCGTTAGCAGCCAGGAATAAACGATGAGCGCAGGCTGAGGTTTGCAGGGCCCTAATCCCTTTCCCTTGTGTCTCTTTCATCTCCAGTCGGACCAGGAGAGTTGTAATAGACCTTCTTACTAAAATTAAATGTAGAGGCTGCTCCTCCAAGGCACGTTTCGGTTCATCTGTAGTGTTTGATTTCCCAGCCACAGCAATATGGTGCCTCCAGGGAAAAAGCCAGCTGGGGAAACTTCCAATTCCAATAAAAAGTGTAAGCGCTATTTCAATGAGCACTGGAAGGAGGAATTTACCTGGCTGGAGTTTGACTATGAGAGGAAACTCATGTTTTGCATAGAGTGTCGGCAGGCGCTGGTGAAGAACAAGCACGGTAAAGCCGAGAACGCCTTTACCGTGGGCACGGACAACTTCCAGCGCCACGCGCTGCTGCGGCACGTCACGTCGGGCGCGCACCGCCAGGCGCTGGCCGTCAACAGGGAGCAGTTGGCTTTCGAGAGCCGCGTGCACCCGGAGCTGCGTTCGGTGCTCAAGGTGGAGGTGAACCCGGCGAAGGTGGCCGTGCTCACCACCGTCTACTGGATGGCGAAGGAGGACATCCCGGATGAGAAGTGCTCCTCCTTGCTCGACTTGCAGAAGTTCAACCTGTGCCAAGCGCTGCTGGCCTCTGAGCACAGCGAGTTCTATCACCCCGGCAGTGCCAGGGAGATGCAGGTGTGTATGGGCTGGGGCTCTGCACCCAGAGCAGCTTCCAGTGTCTGAAGGGGGCTATAAGGATGCAGAGAGGGACCGGGACCTTCATCAGGGACTGGGGTGACAGGACAAGCGGTGATGGGTTCAAACTGAAGCAGGAGGGATTCAGGTTAGATATAAGGAAGAAAGGAAGAAGTTCTTCCCTGTGAGGGTGTCTGGGTGCTGGCACAGGATACCCAGAGAAGTGATGAATGCTCCGTCCTTGTCTATGATTCTGTGGTTGTATAGTTCACGCTGCTTCAGGCCAGACAGTGCCATGTGGCTGCCTGCACCCACCACACTCAGCAGCATGGGTTGGGTGCCCTGACTTTGCAGTGGGGTCACTGGATCCTTCTGGTGATGGGGGCCCAGAAGGGATGGAAGTGGGAGCAGTGGCAGGAGGCCAGGCAGGAGGCCAGGCAGGAGCTGGGGTCCCTGACTCACAGGCAGGGGCCAGGGCCATTGGCTGCTCAGGACCACTGACAGCCTCTGCGTCAGTGTTTGCTGATGGGGAGATCTCCATCCTGGTCCTTGCACAGGTAAATGTGCCCCATGACACCAGGGCACATCCATGATAAGCTTGGGACCACAAACCAGGCTGTTCCGGGCTGTGCTCTAATCCCATGGGGGAGCTGGGAGATGCTGCTCTTCTCCAGGAGTTGCAGTGGAGACTGAAAGTTCCTCCTCATTAAACATCAAGGTGGCACTTTCTCAGCACCATTCCCTGATCTGGCAAACCAGAAGGTGATGGGCTCTATTGAAGGAGCTTGAGCCTCATGGTCACGGGTGTGTTTCAGGGAGTCCAGGAGCATCCTTTCCTCTCTGAGCCTGCCAGGCTGCTTGAAGGATGAAAGCTCAGGAGCTCAATTAGCACAGGAGCACTGTGGGTTTTTCCTTTTTTGCCCTAAACTGAGTGATCAGAAGGATCAAGTAGCTGCAGAGTTCAGAGAGGGTTTTCTTAATTTCACAAATGGTTCGTGCCTGTTCAAATCAAATTAATTTTTTAGTGAGTCTTGGCCATTTTCCAGCCCTTTTAGGTCTCTAAAGAGCCATTTTTTGCTGTGGATAGACCAAATCCACTAATTAGATTTCTCAGCCTGAAGTGCTACTCACAGTGTTCACACACACCGAGGCAGTTTCCCCTTCAAACCAGGCTGTTTGCCTGCAATGGGGAGAACTGAGTAGGGAAGGAAAAGCTGCTGCAGCTCTCCTGCTGCTCGCACCCGTGCTGGCCTTGTAGAGCATGAATGGAAGTGCTGCAGTTTGGATGGAGGTGGCAGTTGCCAGTGTTGGTGCTGCCCATGGGTTGTTCGATGCTGCTGGAGCCATGGGGCTCAGGGCAGGGACCCTCCAGCTCCCTGCAGCCACTTTGGGGGCCGTTAAGGGCAGGAGCTCAGGTGCTGCGCATCTCCCGCACGCTTCTCAAGCTCATTTGTGTTTCTCTTTCCCTCCTGCCCCGTGCATCAACCTTAACGGGCTCAGGCAGCGATCGCCAAAGTCCTGCACAACGAGGACAGGCACCGGATCAAAGCCTCGCCGTTCGTTGGGCTGGTGGTGGATGAGACAGTGGACGTCCTGGAGCAGCGCAGCCTCGCCGTGTTCACCACCACCGTGTCCCCCTGCAGCGGGCAGACCTCCGCCACCTTCCTGGGCAGCTTCGAGCTGCCCACCGGGGGGGCTTCCACGGTGGCGGGCAAGGTGGCCGAGGTGATGCGCTCCTTCGGCATCCCCACCATGAAGCTGACGTGGCTCCGCGCCGACAGCGCCTCGCTGGTGGCCGAGCGGCTGAGCGGGGCAGGCACCGCGCTCACCTCCCTCTGCCCGCTCCTCATGGAGATGCACTGCTTGTCCCATGGGAGCTCCCTGCTGCCGGCCGACAGCATCGGCAGCATCGAGTACCTCCAGAAGTACGAGACCACTGTGGATGCTGTGTACAGGCTCTGCTCCAGCTTCAGGGGGGAAAGCAATGGTCTGCAGGAGCTGCGGAGTGTCCTGGACCTCTGTGAGATAGACCTCGGGAGCCCCAGAGCCATCCACTGGACTTCTATGTTCCCTGCTGTAGAAGCCATCGATTCCTCGTGGCCCACGCTGGTGCTGCTGCTGGAGAGTGAGGCAGAGAGGTCCCCTGTGGCCCATGGTCTCTGCGAAGAGCTCAAGAAGTTCCAGTTTGTGGCCTTCACCAAGATCCTTCTGGATGTGCTCCCCATCTTCCAGAAACTCAGGCGCTTCTTCCAGATCGAGGACTTTGACCTCTCCATCCTGAAGCCCATTGTCTCCGCCACGGCCACCACCCTGCAAGCCCAGAAGAGCACCAGCGGCCAGAACCTCCAGGAATTCCTCAATGAGATGAATGAGCATCCACGGGACGACCGGGAGGGTGAGAGCCGCCTCTACTACAAGGGCGTCGAGCTGGCCAACTGCTCCAAGGTGCATCTGAAGCACTTTGAGCGCCTGAAGGAGAGCTACCTGGAGAGCGTCCGGGGCAACCTGCTGGACAGGTTCCCCAGCAGCATCCTGGAGGCCATCAGCTCCTTCTCGGCCATCTTCAACCCTAAGTGCTACCCCCAGTCTTTGGAGGACATCGGCAGCTATGGGGTCAGCGAACTCAATTTCCTCCTGCAGGCTTACTCCCGGGTGGTGGTGAGTGAAAGAGCCCTGAGCGACTTCCCCCTCTTCAAGCGGATCGTCTTCAGCCTCAGCCAGCTCTCCTTCAAGGACCTCTGCGTCAAGCTGGTCTACAGCAGCTCCGAGATGCACGAGCTCTTCCCAGACTTTGCCGTGCTCGCAGCCATCGCCCTGGCCCTGCCGCTGGGCTCGGTCCTGGCGGAGAAGATCAGCCGTGGCCGGGAGCTGCTGCAGCGCGGCCGGACGCGCCGCGGGAAGGATGAGGGGCTCTCGGACCTCATGAAGATCGCCATCGATGGGCCGGCCAGCAGCGAGTTTGACTTTGCCTTGGCCATTGAGTACTATGAGAGCACGAGGGAGCCTGGCTTCATCGTGGCGCAGGTGAAGTGAATGGAGCCGGGTCCTGCGGCACCACCGTGATGCTGCCCTTCCCCATCGCTGGATGGTGACCTGCTCCATGCTGGGAAGAGGAAACGGGGTCCTTCCTGTTGGTCCCACATCTCCCTCATCCCCCAGACATCGAGTTTGAAATCTTGGAGCCACCTGAAATCCCAAACTGCTGAGGTTTATTTCTTCAAGGATTTGTTATCCTTTTCATTTAGGGAGATGGAGGCAAACGTTCTCTTGAGCTCCAATGTCACGTTGCCTTTGCACAGTGACACCCAGCAGCTTTGACTTCATCCTCTGCAGAACTCTCTGATTTTGGTTGGTTTGGAGCCTGGAGGATGATGCAGAAAAGGCAGTGCATCGTTCCAGCCTGGAATGCCTGGCGGTGCGTGTTGGCATTCCTCGCGCACAGCACAAAGTATTTTTAGCAGTGGCATCAAGTCATGATCATTTCAAGAGCAGATGTAGAGAATGATCTTGTAATCACCGAGGAAATAGTAACTTTCAAATGCATCATTGTGTATATATGTGTATGTGTGTATATATATATATAAAATATATATAAATATCTATATTAAAAAGGTCTATCTGAATTTTTCTAGTGCTGGAAGTGCAAAGATCTCCAAAAGGACTTTTTTTGCCCGGTCAGAATAAATTACAAGCAGGGGTCCAAAAATAAACAGCAAATTCCTTGTCTTTCCGAAGTGTCATCAGGTACCTGCGTTGCCTTTGCCCTCTGAGCAATCTAAAGCCAAAGAGTCTTTTAACATCGGCTTTTGGGGCAAAGCTGAGGCCTTTAGCTTGTGTTGTACCTTCCGATCGTTCCCTTTGCCCTGCAGCGGGCAGGGGCTGCTGTGCTGCTGGGGTCTGGTGCTGTGCGTGGTGTGTCCGGGTGTTGTTATGCGGCCTCTCTGGTTTTACCTGGGGGGGATGGCTTCTGCAGCTCTGTTGGGATGGGTGAGAAGGGTCTCTTCTCACTGCTTTCAATCTGCAGTAGAGCCACCGCAGCGGCCTCAAGCATCACTTGGTTTAATCCAGGGCGCCGGATCCTCTCCTTTCCTGGGTAAGTTCCCTGTCCTGCAGGCACAGGTCCATGTCCAGCAGGATTTGACCCCATTGTCCCGAACACTGACAGTCTGCATTGCCCTCGGGGCTGGTTTGCTGTCTGTCTGACCCAGGGGTACCACGCTGTAGGACACCCATGTTGGATGGGGTGTCTGGGGGTGTCTCACAGGCTCCCATGGGCACACTGTGCCCTGTGCCTGTGGTGGAGGCAGGGGAAGCCAGAGTTCTGTCCTCGGGGCTGGCAGCAGGTGACTGCTGATGGCCCAGAGCCCGTGTCCTTCAGCTGATCCATAGGGAGGAGATGTTGGTTTGATGGCAAGTGTGTTTGGGCGTGAGCTGCTGGCTCACCAGCATCCCTCGGTTGGGATATGTGATTCTTGGTGTGCCCTTGCTTGGCAAGGTGGGGTTTGCTGCTTTTTGTCTCCTGTGCATGAAGAGGGGGAACCTGTGGCTGTCAAGAGCTGGAACTGGGATTATCAGGGTGATGCTCACACTGCCCTTATGTTCCCAGGGAGCATGGTTCTGCTGCAGGGGCTGCCTGGAGCCAATCCCCCATGCTGGGGCAGCTGCAGCATCGCTGTCTCCAGGGCTGGCACCTGAGTGGTGAGGTCCAGGTTGGGTTTCCTGGGTCTGGTTGCTCTGGAAGTCCAGCATGGTGCAATCTGTTCTTTACTGGTCCAGACCCTGCACAGTGCTGGTGCTGCTGCAGTGCTGTGGTGCAGCATTGGGAGCGGGTGTTGCTCCTCTCCTGATGGCAGCCTTTGGCATCAGGAGCTCACACGTGTGTCCCGGAGAGTCACCTGGGAAGAGCTGGAGTGAATTCAGCCCATGCTTGGCTGGAGACAAAAGCTTTAATGCCCTGGGTAAGGAATGTGAGATGCCACCAAAATGCCCTGAGAACAGCAACAGCCTGGGAGGGAGCCAGGCTGCTTCTGTGGGAATACAGCGCTCCCGTCTCCATCTGTCCCGTGCAGACTCTGCACCAGATGCTCTTTGGAGGCAGCCGGCGTCTGCGGAGATGGGTCCTTGGCAGATGCTCGTGTTGGTACGGAAACCCAGTGCGCTGTCGCTGCCGCTTCTTGGAGGTTCGCACATACGCGGTGCTGGAGCACAACAGTTGCTCTGATCTGCTCACAAGGAGCCTGGGAGACGATGCTGCAGGCGTGTGTGTGGGGCGAAGAGGTGGGGGAACAGGCTGGGTACAGCAGCCAGGCACGGTCCTGGGTGGGCTGGGTTAAAGGATGGACTGAAACACAGCTTTCATTCCAAGGGACCGCGCCGAGAGCATGTACCAGCGGGATGGGAACTGGGCTGAGCTTCAGAGGGCTGGCAAGGGGCTGAGCTGGTGGCTGTGGCCTGAGCTGCGGGTAGAGGATGTGGCACCGCAGTGGTGATGCTGTGTGGTTTGGGGTCTTAGTTAAGAACATGCCCCCCCACTGCGGTCCATGAGGTGCTGGGAGCACAGAGCTCCTTCACTCCCCTCTTTATACCAGCCCTTCAACCATGGAGCCCCAAGAGCATCCTGTCCACAGGGGGATGGAAAAGGCAGCGCTGGGGCAGAGGATGGCCCCACACTGGAGCTGCGCACTGAGCATCTGGGAATGCCATTCACCAGCAAAGCCCACAGTGCCAGGGCCATGCCTGTCACCTCGGGTAAGGTCGTGTCATTCTATACAGACCTGGTGGCCCTGCCACTGTCCCCAGGGCAAATCCCCTTAATTCAGCATCTAATTAATACCTAAAAATATGGCCCGCAGCTGCTGGCGGAATCTGCCCTGCAGCAAAGGTAAGGCAGGAGCCGCAGGGCTGTGCCCCATAACCTTGGGGAGGTGCCTCAAGAGCATCGTGTCCTGGCGGGTGCCTGAACACGCTGATGCTATGGAGGCTTTCAGCCCTTTTCCTGCTCCCTGGGTCGTTTACTGCAGTGGCAGAACCAGGAGGGAGAGGTCCTTCCTCCTCCACAGGGTCCTGCCTGGGCTCTCTGGGCTCTCTCTAAAGACTGATTTTACCCCTGGACTGCAGGAATATGTTTCATCTCCACGTCTGTGCTCAAGGATGCACCAGAGATGTTGGTGTATCTCATGCTGACTGTTTTGGTGGGCAGTGCCTGCACGTGTCCCCCACCACTCCCAGCTCCCTTGGCTGTGGGGCAGCAGCCAGGACTTACTACTGGCATGGGGGCATTGGCTGAGCTACAAACCCCCTTTAGTCGGTTGCTGTTGATGAGGGTGGAGGCATTCACCTGCTCTCTTGATCCTCCCAGTGGTAAATGTAATATATATTATATATATGCATGTATTATATTATATACATGTTATATTACGTATCTATTATGTATATATGTATTTCTGAGGCCGGTGCAGTCAGTGCAAGCCTTGCTGAGGAAGGGGGGGGGCACACATCCCAACAGCCACTGCTTGCACTGGGTTACGGCTGGAGCATCCCTGAGGCCGGAGCATCCCTGTGGCCAGAGCATCCCTGTGGCTGTAGCATCCCTGTGGCCAGAGCATCCCTGTGGCCAGATCATCCCTGAGGCCGGGGCATCCCTGTGGCCAGAGCATCCCTGAGGGTGTG